>JBBBWG010005557.1:111481-191240 GCA_037176905.1 Azolla pinnata
TTTTCTTGTGCAAGGGGGTTAGGGGGGGGGGGTTTGGTCCTGGAGTTTTTTTTTTTTCCCCCCCCCCCCCCCCCCCCTATTTCTTCTCTGTTCATGATGTTACTATAATGTTTGTAAGCATACAGAACACTGGATTTGAAAGCTTCATTCATCGCAGCCGCCAGAATTGTTTCCCAAAGGGAGTTTGTGTTGTGTATAGTGCGGAGAAAGGAAGCATTTCTCCGTTCCTCTTCCCCTGGAAAGCTTTCATGGTTTTTTTTTCTTTTGTTTTTTGTTTTTTGGTTTGGATCCAGCAATGCAGGCAGAGGGGAATGCAGGAAGGAGGAGGCCTTTTGTGCACCAGACATGTGTGCATATATCAGCCATGGATTGAACAAGCTTGATCGAGTTCTCAGATGCATCGAGAATCGAAGGCGGGGGCCACAACCATTATATATACAAAAGCCGGTGCGGAGACATGTACAGTAAACAAAGATGGATCATCTCGGCGTCTGTTTCGAAGAGCATTGACATCGATCGGCGTGGGTACGTATGTACTTCCCCCCCTTGCTCCCCCTGAGCCTTTTTCTCTTAAAAGAAAAACATTTATGGTGCTGAATCCCTGCCCTTGGAGCAGCTCTTGTGTGGCTGGCATTTTACCGGGCACACTCGTGCCGTCGTGCAAAGCGATGGGGATGGGAACAACTTGGCCTGCCTCCATCTCCATCTCCACCTCCATCTCCATCTCTATCTTAGTTAGGGATTTCTTGAAGATGGAGATGCAAAATGGAGATGGAGATGGAGATGGAGATGGAGATGGGGAAAGCTTTCTTAGGGCTTTCTTGTGAGATGGGAGATGGGAGCAACTTGGCCTGCCTGCTGCTTCCTTCCATCTCTATCTCCAAGGAAGCCCTAAGAAAGCTTTCTCCATCTCCATCTCCCAAAAACCCTAAGAGAGCTTTATCAGAAGAATGGGCATGTAGTTGGGGTTTCTTGCGGCACGAAGCCATGGGCTTTTTTTTTTTTTTTTGCAATGTTTGGAAGCACCGATCGAGTCGCTGTTCTCACAATGGTTAAAACAGTAGTGGTTCATGATGCAAAGTAAAACCCTAAACCCCACAGAGCTACTAGTGCGTGAAATACGGAATGGCATACGAAGCGGAGTAGTTGTAATATCAAACGACATAAATCGTCGATATGAGCCCTAGTTAGTATTATTGCAGCAGCACAATAGATAGATAGCCCTTCAATTGGCAACTCCGGCAGAAGCCCTCTTGTTTCCGATGGTGCTTTGATTTCCAATACGAAATGACATAAATCTTTGGTTTCCGACACAAAATGACATAAATCTAACTCTTCTCTCGTCTCTAGTGAGCGACGAGTGCGCTTACAAACACAACAGCAGCCTCGCTTCTCAAGTGGTGGCAATACAGAAGGAATCAAAAGGGATAGAAGCCTGCCTCTTAACAGGCAGCCCTCTTCCGATACGAAATGACATAAATCTAACTCTTCTGTTGTCGTTGCTACTGTTGTTCTTTTTTTCCGAGGACTGAAGTCTGCTTTGAGAGCCTGCTGGCATTTCTCGGCCCCTCCGTAACATGTGTGTGGATCGAGAGGCCGACTGTCGCAGTCTTCCAGGTACACATACATGGCCGATTTCGCCTTTTCCGTAAGCGCCCCGAATTTTCACACCCCCCCCTCCTCCATTCCCCATCAACATCATTATTTGTTTTTGTTTTTGTTCTTTTTACATACTCCTCCCTTCCTTTGCATGTGGGATAAATAGCAACTTGGAGAGATGTTGTGGCAAGCAGCAAAAAAAAAAAGAAAAAAGAAGAAGAAGCTGTTTGCCCTCATGATCCCCATCCCCCCCACCTCAATGTGCCTTGTTTCTTCAGAGTTCCAGAGCCTTGGAGCCCTTTTTACACCCAAACCCTAAAGGTTGCCCAAAAAAAAACCTAAACCCTAAGCTCTAAACCATTACGACTCACCCAAAGAAACCCTAAACTAAAACCACAACCCTGAAACCCTAAACCCTAAACCCTATACCCGAAAACTCGCTCTGACAACGACGCTGAACCCCTAGCACTGATGCCGGCGATCGTTTCGCTTTCGCTTTCATTCCGTCCCTTCTCTTTGAGTTTTTTCTTCTTCTTCTTTTTTTCAAAGGCTTCTTCCAGAGGCGCAACGAGTATGACGCAACCCAAAGTTTTTTCGAAGCTGATACAGAGATTATGAACGCAGAGACAACGGTGCGCTAGTTTAGGGTTTAGGGTTTAGGGTTTTTGGAAAAATATACACTATGAGGATTTAGGGTTTGTCGGGATCACACACTTGCAGGAGGCTTATCAGCCGAGGGCATCGGGTTCACGCTGACAAGACCCGGCTATCGCCAGATATATAATATATATATATATATACTCAAAATTGTCTACTTACAGATTCGGAGCATCGGCGATTGTCAGAACACTCACTCGCGCCCAGACGACGAGATCCATGAAATTTTTACATTTCCGTCCCCCGTTCTCTTTTCCTTTTTTCTGTTTCCTCGATCTTCAACCCGCGCTCCCAGAGAAGACGAACAAGGAACATGCCCGCGTTCCGATCTCTCTCTTTTTTACACCCACACGGGAGAAGGGCTACTCTTCACGGGGACGCATCACTTGCTGCCTCAATGAGTAAGAATGGTTTCCTCGATCAGAGATCGGGCATATGGAGGGCGAGAGAATCGGATCAAAGAAGTAAATAAACGAAACAAAGCCCCTCGGGATCAGTTCGATGCTGCTCTACTACATGGGCTCTTCTTCCATTCCATTTGACCCTTCTTTCACTGAAATCTTTGAAATTAGTCAATCACACAAGCACGTGCATCTGTCTGCGTTAATCCAACATGGCAATACAAAAAAACCCTTGCTATCAAACCCACTTTTTATATGGTAGCGATTCGAGACAAGGTCCACCTTCTCAAAGTGCTTCTAGACTAAACGGACAGACATAAACCTCTAACTCCTCTGTGTGGACAAAGTCTCCGTGCAATACAATTTGTGAAAGCTTCCTCCTGCATGTTTTTTCTGCTTCACCCATTTGCAAACATTGATGTTTTGCCAGTCTCAGAGGATTCTTGCGTTCAAACCCTAGACCCCCGGAAACCCTAAATGAACAAACACCCAATAACCCACCCCTCTTGGGCATTGAGAACGAAACCGTCTTCATAAGCCAAGCTCCACAATTTTCTTCACTACTACTTCAACAGCTGCAATCGATCGATCAACGAATGACATTAGAAGCACAACGTGCCTACAAGTATGAATGACACATTTTCTATAAGAGAACCTTGTTTGCTGTGGACCGCTTGTGGCCAAACCCACCCAAATCTCTTCAGTTCTACAAGATAGCTTGCCTTGTGAGCTATACAAATCTACCATTCATCACTTAGGATCTACGCTTAAGGTTAGGGCTTAGGGTTTTAGGGTCTAGAGTTAAAAGGTTTAGAGTATAGGGTCTTCACATATTGCAGATGTGTAAAGCCTAAACCCTGAACCACTAGCGATTTCCAATTGATTGTAGTCACCGCAAAATTTCTGTCACCGTCTTGATCCAACTGAAGCCAATGAAGATAGATGGGTTTTTGGTCCAGCAAACGATTACATTCCAATGGGAAGCTGCCGAACTCAGCTCTGGATTGATGCATGCGGAATCGAGGCCTTCTCGATCACAGTCGTTTAGGGTTTTTCTTTCTTCCCCATCACCGTCATCATCATCATCATCATCGCTATGGAAAGCGCATTGCAATGAAGGGCATGGGTTCTTCCACCATCTCCCGAAAGCACACCATAGACTTTTCTACTCATCACCGGTTGAAAGTGGCTGATACCGTGCCCAACAACGCATGGGATGAAGAAGAAGAAGAAGAAGAAGAAGAAGAAGAAGAAGAAGAAGAAGAGGAAGAAGAAGAAGAAGAAGTGAAGCAGTGCATGAATGAATGGAATGCAGGGCTTGGAATGTGGCTATGGCATGCTGGGTGGGTAAACGGCCTGCTAGCCATTAACGTTGAAGGAAGACTGTGTGTGAGAGTAGCCGATCTCACACAGTCTTCTTTCAATGTTTGTTCACCTGCAGACAAAAGGGGGATATAGCTATGGCTTGGAGAGGTTGGATTCTGTGCTTGAAGTAGAGGTTCCAGTAGGAAAAGAGCTTCCTGTTACCGGTGGATCCTTGCTTTCCCTGTTATCAACTTCCCAACATTCATGGTGGTGCCATAGCTGACTGCTTTTGTTGGCCCAGCTGAAGAAGAAGAAGAAGAAGATGATGATGATGATGATGATGATGAAGAAACAACACCATGATGTGTGTAAAAGCTCGGACTTGCTGCTGCTGCTGCTGCTGCTATCACCTGTTGATGAAAAGACAGAAAGAAAAGCATGATGCAAGCGTCGAAACTCGTGTTGGGTAGAACAGCAGCAGCTCTGAAATGACCGAGCTATGTAATGTTAGAGCAAGAGAGGATCATTTTGCACAGGTGAGAAGCAAAGACACGGATGGATTCACCACCGGCACCGGTCGGCCCTTTCCTTTCTCTCGAGGAATAATCTGCACACACAGTGTGTTGCTTTGACAGAACTTTTGAGGCAGCAAGAGCTGTGCCATTTCAGAAAAAAGAGAAAGCCTACTGCACGAAAAAGATGAATTCCGACCAAAACAACAGTGGATATGATGCTCCATGAGCTTGGAAAGCAAAGCCTAAACAGTTCCTTCATGCAAGGTTATGTCTACATTGAAATGGTAAATGAAAGGCTGACTCACCTGAGCTCGCGTATAACAGTGCAGATTTCCTGCACAAACAGAGATCCCAAAACTCCGAGACGATGGACAACCATCCTCAGCACCTGAAAGATCAAACTCTGACACAAAGATGAGAATCAAAAAGCATTACCAGTTGCCGCTATTGCCTTCCACATATGTATGTAACTAAGGTTTTTGACTCTAAAAAAACTGTAATGTGGAGAAGATTGAATGGAACAGATTCATATGGAGCAATTAGAAGAGGCCCAAAATGGCTATGCAAAAACGAACCTCTTCTCTGTTGTAGGAGGTCATATCCAAGGACCTTAAAAATTAGCCATGGCATATGCATTTTCAACATGGCTAAGACATTTTGTGAATGGAAACTATTTATGGGTATGATCAATAGAAGGCTGTTTGTTCTTTCACTCGAATGCTGTCCTCCTATGATCAACAGAATGCTGTCCTTCATTGACTGTAAAATTCATGGTAACATGCTCAGATTAAAAAAAGTAGATGCACTTACTTGGTAGTCTCATTACTGAGTATATTCAGCAGAGGTCAAAATGCCCAAATTTACCAGATTACAAAGCACATAGCTAACTAACAGCAAGGTGGAAAATCCAAGTACTGTATTGATCATTACGTATCAAGGTGTGAAGAACATTATGCCTTTGAGACAGGGATGACTTGAGAGAGTTTGTTTCAGTGGAACTTTGTCCTTCCATTACAACAGTTTGCAGATGGTTGGCACAATTACAAATTTCATGGCTACTTCCTGCTTAGATGACAAAGCATAAAGATCTACATGCAACTTGACCTTGTTTAACAATGCAATTCACAGATTGATCATCAGACATCACAAGGTTCTGATGTAAAAAACCGTATCAATGCAGAAATAAATGTGGTAATATATTGCCAGCAAACTACACACACACACATATATATGCATTACCAAATTATCTTAATTTGTTATTAACACACAACTTACAGCCAGATACATTAATTATTCTCTTTCTGAATGACAATAAAGTTTATTTGATCTTTAACAACTGGACTTCGAATAGTAGAGGTTCTTTGACATGTGAAAGTAAGCTCCTTTTGGGCCCAAACTGATGCAAAGAGAAAATAAACCAATGATCAATAAAATGAACTTGCACACAAAAATTATTTACTACATGTTGTAGCATACTGCAAGCACACCAATACATTCCTACACTGAAATTATTTCCAAAGTGCCGCGTGAAAGTGTTCATTCAACATTTTATTATAAACATATGATTTTCCGAGGTTTTGGGAAACATGCAACATAACATTTTCCTCGTTCTAGATTGCATTGTTCGGAATATAAGTATCAGATGAATGAAATGTATGAAGTTGAATCCCCATCTGCTATGGCAAAAGCAGCTCAAAAAAGGCAATACATCTGGCTATATTAGAGGCTCATATAACCGTGTCCTCTGGTATTATCTGTGGTATGTACATATGTAGTGGACATTCAATACATGCTAACAAAGCAGTAGGGAAAACGTTCAGATAGTTCTAGTACCAGCAAAGTGAAACAATGTGTCACGATCATAGACTTTAAAAAGCTTGTTTACACTGGCTCAAATTTCAAGTCTATGAGTGGCATCTGATTCGATAATAATCATGGCATGCACCGTCAAGTTGATTCGTAAGGAAAACCTCTTCTTATAGATAGCTGGCGATATCAACTTCTGGGCACCTTTTGTCATTAATAGGTTGTGGCACACCGAGCTCCTTCACGAAGATGGCGAGCACAATAAAAAATCAATCCTTCTTCAGATGAACGATTATCTGGTCTAATCACAAATCATGCCATGTACGAATGCTCCTCGAGCTGATGAATAAGGATAACCTCTGCATCAACTTCTGGCCAGTCATGGATACTTCAGGGAGTGGCAAGCACCATGGATATTGACTTGCATACATGATCTTGGACCCCATAAGAAATGGTCATTTAGCTGATCCTTTCTTACCCTTCCTAGCCAGATCTTAAAGTTAATTTGTGCTCGTATGTGCACCTTAAGCACTTACCTTCATTTTATCCTTCACATTCTCACTATCCATGCCCATTCATATATACATGCCAAGATCTCGCGCTTCCTTATACTAACCATAGACATTTGGCAGTGGACATTACAATAAGGCTGGTTGTGACATTATGCGACTGACGTTTTCTTAATTTGAGTCCTCTTTAGCCATTCTTGAAATAGGAAGAGATAAACATCATTTACGAGGCCAAATGATCACTATCACAGAAATAAAAAGTAACATTCACTCATCCTTGAGAGATAGAGAGAGACTAGTTTTGGTAATTTCAATATAGATTAGAGATTTTCTTCGGGAGTCATCCTTTGAGAGGGATTTGGAGAGTGCTTAGGATTTAGGGAGTCCTGAATCTAAAGGACTTAGGGTTTTTAAAATAAAGCATCCTTAATCTAGAGGGTCTCCTGTCTTCGATGTGAATCGCATCTAAGTCAATGCTAATGATATAACCTGCTTGAAGCCTTAACAGAAAGCAGTCTGTTGCCAGCTATCTATCTAGCTTCATAATAGTCCAATAGGCATTAAACACTCACTATTACAAACTACATCTTTCTTGACTGGGACCAAACAGTCAAAATCCCAATTTGACATACAGCTCGATGATTTGGATGCATAAATGATGAAAAGGCTTATCAATATCTTTCAAGGACATAAAATGCATTTCTCATGCAAAGTCATATTTAGATGCAAAATCAGATTTTACATGCATATATGGAAGATACATCTTACAATTAGTAAAGAACATTAATTTTAGCATAGTAGTACCTCCCTTGGCTGAGGTTCCAAATTGGGCGTAACATACCCTGAGGTTGGTGGAATTACTGCCCTCCGCTTTCCTAGCACAAAGACACCCAATATATCATTATTGACTTCAGTTCCTCTATGTTCAACTTTTTCCAACACTCACAAAATATCAATCTTATGTTTGTTGACTCCATTTTATAAATCTTACTTAGATCATGTAAAGCGCAAACATGTTTATTTCCTATAAAGACCTCAAATGAAGGTATTGACCCCATGACAATATCATTTTGTCTATCCTCCTCAAGACATTCATACGTTATCCTTATTGTACATAAAAGCATTTACATATGAATTTTAATGGTGCATATTACATATATTGCCAAGTACAGGAAACACACTTCTGGCCCAGTAATCTATTTTTGCAAAAGCCCAGAATCCTCAAGGAAAAAAACTTCAGCACTTTTGACTGCTTGAGCACCCTTCAAAAAATGCCATCTGCTTAGAGGATACATTATATTCACATCACCAAGTACTGGTAGAAAGAATAACATCATGTTCTAGTGAGCAAAAAGGATGAAATATGGAGTAACAGAAATTTGTTTCATGCACCAGATACAGTAGCTTAGTTCATTAATCTCTCAGTTCATACGACGGAGCTGACATACCTCCAGGTTTCATTCCAATAATGACTGTTTGAAGACCTGCTATCATCTGCTCTAATAAAGCTAGAAAAGGAAGTCAAATTTCTGTCACTGAAATCACAAAACTACGAACAAAGAGAGATACCGTGCTTCCATCCAAGGGCAATGTAACAGGTGAACTCTCCCCATTGAATTGGTTGACAGTGCTGACAAGATAATGGAATGTTGAAGAAAACTTATTTTTTCATGCGGATGGTGATTAATGAGGTCTGTAATGTGCTTAAAATCAGAGAAACTTAAGATATCATTCTAACCTGTATACAAAATAACCATTGGAACGCCTGCAGACATAGTTGAATTCAACCAAGTCTCCTTCATGGGCAGTTGCTCCATTTCCCTCTATAACTTCTGTGAGAACAAAAACAAACGGTCCAATAAAATATAACAAATCTTTCAAAAGTACATCCCAAACACTTTCAGATAAAATACTTAGCTTAATGCTGCAACATCTAACTAACTTCCAATTATTTTCCAAATAATTAATTCAATAATCTAGCTTTATGTTGCACCCTTTGCTCAATGTGGTTGTACAGCAGAAAATAGACACCTTGTATAAAAATCAACTAAAATATAAAAGAAAATTTCCAGCAAACTTGTGGTTACACGACCTGAAACCAAAAGAGACTATGTAGCCTATTATGAAAAAAAACCTTGACTTAGCTTAAAATTGCAACCAATGATCTATACTACGTGCTATGGTAATCATAGTTAACGTCATGTTGCAATCTTTTCAAGAATACAGGAACCAGAAAGCAGTATAACTTCTTGTGAAACAAAATCAGCTTCACCACCCCATTTCCAGAGATAGATGTTATAACCAATTGACTTACCTTGGA
This sequence comes from Azolla pinnata, assembly GCA_037176905.1. NCBI lineage: Eukaryota > Viridiplantae > Streptophyta > Polypodiopsida > Salviniales > Salviniaceae > Azolla > Azolla pinnata. Next base: position 120,594 of record JBBBWG010005557.1, read on the forward strand.
TACGGATGTCTTGGTTCATTCTCTTGAACCTGTAAGAATAAGAAGCAATGGTAAGTAAAATGTGGGAAAAGGACCACACAGAAAGCTGTATGTAGTATGATAGTTAAGATGCATTGAATTCATCAGTTATGGAAAATTTTCACAGAGAAGTTGGACAAAGAATGCTTTGATTTTCACGTACTCTGGAAGAGACGAATCTTCCACCATGTTCGATGCAGCAAAAGCTGGAACAGGTGCCAACACTAATGCAAACATCGCATATCTTCTTAATAATGGTGATGAGGAAGATGCAGGTGGGGATGATGCGGATGATTGAACTGAAGAGAGCTGAGCTAGAATAATTTGTGGAGATCTGAAATATAAGGGGAAAAAATGTTGCTGACAATAACTTCTACTATCATTATGTTTTCAATTTTAACAATGGTCTGATCACTGACCTCCGAATACTTCAATTCTATACAATCACACCAAACACCCAAGACCATCTTTTCTATAATAAAAACAATTACTGCTTGTATCAATATCAGCGCCTTGAAATATCCTCTAATCTATCAGTTGTATGTAGCCTCCTTTGATGGGACAGGCAGTGTAATCACTGATGAGAGATGGACTCCCAATCCCAACCCAATATCCTAACCCTACCCCTAATCAACAAGCTAACCCAGTATGCTGCCAAAGAACATTTTTTTCAAACGGTTACGGGACTCTCAAATTCCAAGCTCAACATATTTTCTTAAAACGTGCATCAATGGGCTTCAGCTTGACTATCCCAAATGGGCTAATATGGTGGGACACAGCATAAGCCAAAATACTTTGTCGATTGAGAGAAATTCTCTCACGCCAGTTGCAGGAGATATAATAAAAGTGCAGCATGGCCACAAAATTATGGGATGACAATCAAAAACTACGCTTGACTATATTTGACCAGCAAACCAACTCTTCGCTTTCCAAAACACCTTAGAGTGGTTCTGAATGAAAAACCAGATCTCATTACGAAAGGAATTTATTAAATGTTACTCGAATCATTGAGAAAGTACTCCCAGTTGACATTGATTTCACCAACAATGAAAACAACCCCCAAACTACTGCTGTAACAAACACATTTTCATGATCCTTTGTTATCTGCCAATCTAAATGAAGAGACCAGAAATTGGATCAATAGAAAAACCTGTAAAGATGAATTCTTCAACCATAACATAATCCATCCTCATCATCAAGTAATCCCCTCCAAATAGCAAGATTATTCATTAAGAAAAACCTTCAACCAGCTGCTAGAGTATTAATGAAACCCAACGTATGTAACAACCACAAAAGGGATGTAAAAATATCCGAGATAGAAACATTGAGAGACATTGTCCAGTACTTACCATGAAGATGATTCTTGGTATATGCTATATAGAAACAAGAGCTACATGCTACATGCAATTCAGCAAATGTGATTTTTCTGGCAATCAAAATCTTGAAGATAACACTGCATTTTTTACTTTGTTGAACACCAAAGTGTAGAAGCTTGTAGGCTTGGGTTCCTGAATTAATCAAGACGTTAACTTTTGGTAGTCAATCCAGTTCAACTAAGAGAAACACCTTCCAGCAGCATACAGAAAGCGTGTTCAATGCAAATCAATGTTACCTGTTCGCAACATTCTACCTCGAAAAGCTAAATGCTATCAATTGCTTTGCTCGTAGACAATTTTATTTCAACCACCAACCAGTAAACGGATATATGGCCTGCCATTCTTTTATAGGCAACAGATGTATGGTTTCTGGTGGAGCTTATATCATTCTATCTTGGGAAAGCGAATATTTCAGATGGAATTAAATGATCCATGAGGTAGATGTACAGCAGGATGCTTTGCAATGCCTAATTTTAGGCCAGATTTGTGAGCCCCGAACCTTGCATTCAACAAGTGATATACAAGAAAAAGCTTTTCTCCGGGGAACTGAATATTGATGGTTCAGTTGAACAATCACCGATAATTTTGAAGCTCCGACAAGAAATCTTCTCAGAAGATTTATCCTCCATCACTACAGGCCTGACCAAGTCAACACAACAATCAACTTGAAATTTTGAAAAAAAACAAACATCTTTCCTTGCCCCATGGAAATCTGGGATACTAACGTTCACATAAGACGGACAAAAATAGATTCCAAATATGTCATTTCTTCAGCTTCAGAAAAACATGCCAAGGATCAGAACGAATATCTGCATCGATAATTGTATCTTTATCAGGGTCTCTCGTGTTTCCTACAAACCTGTTAGACGATCATCTTGCGACTCACGCATTTTAAATCGTACATTGCATCATCCTGAGAAATGCGATAAAAAGCTCTACTCCGTGATCTTACGCGGACAGCGTTTAATGCAGACTATTGCGAAGAACGGATAGAATAAGCAACATCAGCTGCAATGAGCAGTTCCCTCCGGTTACTAGCCCAAACCTTTCTCGGCAAGGTTCTATCAGACTTTCTCGACAAGTCTAAGATTGATCATTCAAAACCCCGACGATATCCTCCGTTACGAAACGTGGAAGGGAGATCAAAGCGGAAGCGGAGGAGGGATCGGTGCTCACCTTGCAGTGGAGATTCCTGCCGCATTTGGGAGAAGGAATGGCAGCGGCGGCGACGGAAGAGCGCGGGAAGGAGCAGATGCCGCGGGAAGGAGAATCATGGCTGTGAAACGAAAACAAGAGATCAAAATGAGAACTTGGTTTTTATGTCTAATTTTCTTCTCCTTCAAATGTCATTCCGAATCAAGTCATCCAAAAAATTGTTGATTTGTAACGGTTGATTTTGTAATTGTTGATTTGTATAAGTTTCACATTATCATTATTATTGTGATGATGATCATTCATCGTTATTATTTATTGAACGACTTTCGAAACATGCAATCCTTGACTAGCTGAAAAATCGATGGTGAAATTTTGATAGATAGATACGACATTAAGGGAATTATTACTTTTTTTACGGTTTTATGTCTAATTTCCTTCTCCTTCAAATGTCATTCCGAGTTAGTCATCCAAATAACTATTGATTTGTATAAGATTCACATTATCATTATTATTGTGATGATGATCATCATCGTCATTATTATTTATTGAAAGACTTTCGAAACATGTAATCCTTGACTAATCGAAATTTCGATGGTCAATTTTTTATACATACGACATTAAGGGAATTATTACTTTTTTTACGGTTTTATGTCTACTTTTCTTCTCCTTCAAATGTCATTCCCAATCAATCATCCAAAAAACTGTTGATTTGTATAAGTTTCACATTATCATTATTATTATGATGATGATCATCATCGTTATTATTTACTGAAAGACTTTCGAAACATGTAATCCTTAACTAACCGAAAAATCGATGGGGAAATTTTGATAGATATGACATTAAGGAATTATTACTTTTTTTACGATTTTTTATTTTATTTTTCCCCTTGAAATGTGTTTCTCGATCTGTCGTATAAAAAAACAGTAAGTTTTTTTAATCAAGATTTGTTTTGTAGCTAGGATTTGTAGAAATGGAATGATTAATTTGTAGTATCATGTTGGTCTTGTTGAAACCCTGATATAAACCCTTGGTTGGGTGGGTTGGTTGACAATGAAAACTATGTTTTTTACCGTTTGTGAGAACTTGTGAGATAAATCGAATGTGATCGCTTGATGTGGCCAATATGCCCAATGTCTCGTGAAAGTTACATGAGATTGATTACACGGAATATTTATTCTTTCCACCTCGTATTCATCTCTGTACAAACATGCAACTTCTCGAAGGTCTTTGGTGTCACGACCGAAACTTGTCGACAACGATAGACTCAGAAGACATGAATATGACAAAAAGAAAACTAAATAAAAACAATAAAACAATATATGTACTACTAAGAGACTTAGAGTACAAGACACCGAAGATTGACATTGAACTAGAATGGTTCAATACTGAGACTAACTCAATATTTATATAGTTCTAGGCCTCACGCATGTAAGCCACGAGATCTTGCAAATCGTTTTCAACATCAATATAGTAACGCTTAAAGATATTATCAAGTATTAAAATATAATATTTATCAGATTTGAAAGACAGCAAAAGAGCCATATTTTAATCTCCCCTGCGGCTCTAGACAATGTTCTATAAGAGGAATCATGCAACAACTTGTTTTCTCATCGCTTCAACCCATTCACCCAATGTGCACAACGATGCTAGCATGTTACTTATCTCGGATCCCTGCAAACAGAACTTACACGGAGGTCCGTGTTTTTCCTGTGATGCAAAGACGTTGCAAGATGCAAAACACTCCTTGCCGTCGAATTGGAGACCCAAACGATGCATTCATTGGCGAAGCCCAGTTCAGGGCATGGGTCGAGCTCTCAATCCAAATCATTATCACACTCGGCACAGCATGCATGCATGCCCATGTTCCCAATGTATGTATGCATGTATATGCACATACATACATACGGATGTATGTATGCATGTATATGCACGTACGTACGTACGAATGTATGTATGCATGTATATGCACGTACGTACATACGAATGATGCATGTATATGCACGTACGTACGTACGAATGTATGTATGCATGTGTATGCACGTACGTACGTACGAATGTGTGGACGTACATACGACACACATGCATATGTATGTACATACGAATGTACGTATGAATGTGCGTACACACACACATACATGCATATAAGCGGCCTTCACATATGCATACATGTCCATGCTTTGTATGCATGTGCATGTACGTATGCCCATGCACACATGCATGTACGTATGCCCATGCACACATGCATGTAATGATCGTATCACGTGTGCATGCATGTCTATGCGTATGTATGTGGATGTCGGGATGGTGCGTGCTTATGTATGTATGTGCATGTGGCTGCATGCATGCATGGATGTATTGCGCAAGGATGTGCACGTGCGCACGTGGGGACCGCACGTGCGTGGATTGGACGCCCGCCACATGCATGTTCGCATGGGATGCATGCATGTGCGCCTGCATGTATGTGCATGCACGTACGGATGAATGTGCGGATGCATCAATGCATGTCCATGTGGATCTTCATGCATGCCCATGCTTTTGTATGTATGCGCATGCAGGCATGCCAACGCGCACATACATGTGTGGTTGTGCGACGCTGCGTATGCATGCATGCATGCCTCTGCATGTGCGTATGCATATGGATGTAGGGATGGTGCTTGCGTATGTATGCATATGTGGGTGCATGCATGCATGCGTGCCATGCACAAGGATGTGCACACGTGCACGTGGGGATGCATGCATGTGCGGGATGCATGCATGGATGTTCGCTACGCGCATGTTCTCATGGCATGGATGCATGCATGTGGGGGATGTATGGGTGAATGTTTGCTACGCGCATGTTCTCATGGGATGGATGCATGCATGTGCAAGATGTATGGATGAATTTTCGCCACATGCATGTTTCTCATGGGATGGATGTATGCATGCGCGGGATGTATGGATGAAGAATGTTCGCTACATGCATGCTGTCATGGGATGGATGCATGCATGCATGCATGTGCGCCTGTGTGCGTATGGATCCTGCGCTGCTCCCCGAGCCGCTACGAAGAATGGATCGTGCCTTCTTCGCCGTCGCCATCTCCATCTGCAGAGGAACGAAGCTCCGTCGCTACTCGTCCTCGGCATCTGCTGGCCTCTACGGCTACCCGGTCCTCAAATCTGCAACCGGCTTCCAAACTTTCGCGCAGGATGCCATCGAACGGTATGCCCTCTCGCTCGCTTACCTCGCCTAGTCTGGCTTTTCCATTCGTCTTCCCTTCCGTTCCCCGATCCAAAGAGATCTTATGTTCGTTCAAACCTTTCGAGAATTCATCGAAATTGATAAGATGGAATGGCATCTGGTTCACCGCTTTGGGTATCAGTACCATGGCATTCAACTTGAATGGTTTTAACTTCAACCAATCTGACAAAGTTCGAAATCGAAACTCCTGTCCTACTTCCTTTCAATGCGGAGAAAGAAAGAGACTAGAGTTTTTGTGGTTTGATAGAAGGAAATGTAAAGAGTGGACCGGGTTTTCCACTGCCCAAGCTGGATCAAAACCATGTATTTTTGAACTTTGCCGAATTCAATATGCAGATCGGATGAATTGATCGAGTCCATCAGAACCACCCCTCCTTCCATGGAGACTATTCGGCTTTTTGATGAGCTCTCAGATACGGTAAGAAATCGTTTCCTTTCCATGTTCTCTCTGGTCTTTCAACTCAATGTGTTTTGTTACTGCCTCTAAACTAAAGGCGTTAGAGGTGAAAATTTGTTCTGATATTGATGCCTAGGGATATTCTTCAGTTAATTCTGTGCCTTGTCTTTTCTCACCGTGTTGCATTGAACACTTCCCTGCTACAGATGGCAGATGAATACATAATGTTGCGTATGAAATGACTGTGGTGTTTCTGCTGTGATGGAAGAATTGGCTATTTTCGGCGGATTGTCGTTTTCATATTTTGCTGAATTATTTTCCACAAATTGCTCTAGTTTGCAAAGGGTACGAATGATGATGGGTGAAAAAGGAAGAGTTTTGTGTCTTGAATATATTTGATATGGTTGTCAACAAACTCATCGTTGTATGTCTACGAGATTTTCCAGAAGTATTTAGCCTGTATTCGAGATTTAATGTATTCTATTTTTAACTTTTATTCTAAATTGAACACCCAGAAGTATTTAACATGTATTCTAGATTTTCCAACTTCTGTTCCAAAAAGCTCCATATCTTCTTCGTATTTAACGTATCAAACAAGTATTAATCATCGATTGCAAAAAAAGGTAGGATTTGAAATATTTAATATATTTATACCAAGTATTTTAAAAGAGAAAATAGGATACTTTTTAAAATACTTAGCGTACTCCTTCTACGATTATCTTTTGTCAAGTATTTTACAAGTATAATATTCAATGCCGTCAGTCTTTATTTCTGGGGTGAATGTCTTCTTATCGCTTGTTTGTCTTCACCATGTTTTCTATAAGCAGGTATGCACAGTGATTGACTCTGCGGAGCTATGCAGAAATACACACATTGATTCGTAAGGTTTTCTTGCCATTTTGTCAACATATAGTGCAAGGGAAGCCATGTTTTCCTGGCAAATGTTCCATAATAATGATGGATCTTAGGTTTCCAAATATACAATTTACGTTGTTAGATGGAAATTTCAATGATGGTTCAGTATCATACAAGATATTTTATATATTCCAGATAGCTTAGGCAACAATACAGTGCATTAGGCCTTACATACTGTGCTCAAGTAAACTTCGGACTAGTTGTAAGCCATTGGGTGTAAGTTGTAAGTCTTGGGCCATTTTCATTTTTAATGGAATAATATATCTTCCTACAAAAAAAAGGAAATTCCCTAAACTTTCTCATTTCTCCTATTGTGTTTGCTCCCTAAAACCCAAAGACAGTCTGCTTGCTTGGCGGCTATTCCTGTAAGAGGATTTGACAGAAATCGTGTTTCCTTGCAAGAGATTAGCCTGTTTGCCTTCCACTTTCTTAATGTGGAACCCAATCTTTCAAACTACATGTTATTAATGTCTTGGAACTCAAAACTAAAAACATGCCTACAGTAACAAGCAATAAGAGAATAGTTTGAACAATGTTAGCTGAGATAACTAATGCTCACTCATGTCATTGATCCCTTAAGGACATCATGTTGCTCTCTTCAACTGCCACAGAAATGGAGGCACTCTAACAAACACTCATGTCATGAATTTCCGAAGGAACTATATTGCGTAACCACCACAGAAATGAAGACCTGGTCTTAGTATTTCTAGGTGACAAATATGCAACAATTTTCTGCGCCTAGAAGGCATCAATAAATAAAATGTCGCCAGGGATTGATAAGGATAACGTGGGTTCTTAAATGTCCTGTTTTTGAGACAATCACTATGGTTTTACAGATATATACGGTGTGGAACTTTCTTTGTTTGATGTCCTTATGCATCTGAGTAATAGGCAATATATGGATAATAATATTTTATCATAAATGTTTGCACATTGGGCTCACATTTCTCACACTTCACAACAGCATAATATATCTGCTCCAAATTCCTGTTAGTACAAAGCATGGGAGTGACCTTTAAACGCATTTTTTTTAAATTGATTTTTCAGAGACTTTGTAAAGGAGTCTAGTCAAGCGTCAATGAGGATGTATGAATATCTCCATGTGAGTATCTAGTAGACAGTCTACTAATCCAATTTTAGGTATCATTTCAAATACAATAATGTAAATTCTGTGCTTACCATGGTAGCTTTGTATTCACTGCTGCTTTCATTAATGATCCTCTTTTTTCATACATTCGTACTGGAAGTTTAAGCGAGTACCTAGCTTTGTCTCCATCCTAATACGGTAAAATTGTGAACAATAATATCTGCTTCATTCATAAACAAACTTATGATCGAAAAGTCTAAGAGTAATACATGCATCAGGGAAAGTGAAAACTAAATATGCAACTTAATATTTCGTTTACATTTTTGTGATCATGGCATATTCCATCATATGTGGACATGTTCCAGTTGATTACTTTAATTTGGCATGTTTCATCAAGAAAGGAAGAGAACGTAGACTCATATACTGATTCTCAGTAATCACATATAATTACCTTCAAATTACTTAATTTATACTTGAGCATTTTTGAGAGTTTTCTTGGGTATTTTGTTCCTATTTTAAAGTTTCTCTGACTTTTAAGAGATGCGTTGGCATTAAGTGTACTCATGTGATTTTTTGAAGACATTTTTTGGATGTATGTACAAGAATTTGATTTCTTTTGGTAACATAATCTGCAGAAGTTGAATACGAATTCTATTCTTTATGATGCTATAGCCAAGGCTGAACAATCAGATACCTTGACAACTGAAGAAGCTCAGCGAGCTGCGTATACCCATCGAGTAGAATTTGAACGAGGTGGTGTTCATCTTTCTGATGGTGAGTGTGGATACATTGAGATAATGAAACCATTTTATCAAAAGATTGTTTTAAATGATTCTCCATTGACATGCAGAAAAGCGTGAACGGATACAACAGCTGAACCTACACATCACTCATCTTGGCCGGAAGTATTATCTATTCTAATCACTCGCTAATTCTATATTTGCTTTTCCTGTACATATTGATTTAAGTACCTAACTAAACAACCAATTTCATATTGCAATCTCTCCCAGATTTGTTACAAATATCTTGGAGGATCCTGGTCATATTGACATTTTTCCAGCATCAAAAGTTCCAAAATGTATACAAAGAATGACACATCCAATATATAAATCAAATGATGGCACAATTAGAATTGCATCAAGGAAAGAAAGTATGAAATCTCTGCATCATGGAGTGAGAGTGCATACTGATTCTGAAAATCTCTTCTCCATTCTCAAATGGTGCAGAGACAAAGAGGTATGCTCCTATAAACCGCTTTTAGTAAAAATTTAGGTATGGCATGTCTTCTTTATGATGTGCTATTTGGCTCGTGTGTGTGAGGTGTGTGTGAGGTCTTTATATATTCTCTCCCTTAAGTGCCTATCTCTTGGATAGTAAAGTTATTTTAATTTATGAACTATTAAAGGCTTAGGTTTAGACTCATTTCTACCCATCTGCGAATTGAAGCAACTGGAATATTTGATATGGGGATCCTTATCCCAAGATTCTCAACATCTTGTGGGATTCCTTTTTTAGTCCACCAATGGCAATGCATGCGCTTTTTGGTTTGCTTCTTCCTTTAATGTTGTATTCATCACCTTAAGCTTTTCTACAACTGCTCTTTTTGTTTTTTTACTACCTGATCATTTATTTCCCAACATGCTAAGCTGGCTTTGCGTTTCCTTTTTCACAGTGTCTTTTACTATAAAGATGCATTTTCTTCAATCACTTCTTGACCTTTCTGAAGAATTATTTTTCGTATACGAAACCTTAAACTTCAAACATAGAGAAAGGCTATGTTTAAAGGTTGATGTTCTACGTGCAAGAAACAATAATTCAGTTTGTGATCTATTTGTGGATAGTTTTCCAAGACCACAGAGGCTGCACATCCAAGAGAGTTGCCTGATGAAATCACTGTCCAAGAGAAACTACCTCAAGAAGCACTGTCAATCAGAGAACCACAAAGAAAACTTCAAATAGATAGATGAAGAATGTGGTTTAAATGATTTGAATTAGGCATTCAATCCAGCAGAGAGAATACTTATACCATCATTCATGAAGTGCAAGATGACAACAGAACCAGAGTGACTAATGAAGCACATAGGTGAAACAGATATAGATTAGAATATTGTAGCAGGGAATCCCTAATAAAATTCCAAGACCACTAAGGCATGAAGTGCCAATACTGCTCATGAATTCTCTAACATGGCAGATTTTCTTGCATACTTGCTCTCCAACTTGGCATGCTTGAAGACAGATGGTGATGAAGTGTGATAATATATAAATATATATTAAGCCAACCTGCATCAGTGAAACATTATGATTTAAGCATAAAAATACAAAGTGAACCAATTAATTGATGATGGCGTGCATCTCTTTTCCAAAATCATCTAATAAGCCATATTATAGCCTCTTAAAAGATAATAGTACATCGTTCTTCTTTCTTTCTACAATGGTGTAGGGTCTTGAGAACTTGGCTTCTTAGTTTCTCATCTTTTATGGATTATACTAATTGATGATGGCGTGCATCTCTGTTCAGAAATCATGTAATATGCCATATTATAGCCTCTTAAAAGATAATAGTACACCTTTCTTCTTTCTTTCTACAATGGTGTAGAGTCTTGAGAACTGGGCTTCTTAGTTTCTCATCTTTTGAATAGATAAGGAGACAAACATACGTGAATGGTTATAGTGTGCCAAAGCAAAATCTGGAGGTACTCAATGACCTTATAGCTTCTCGGCATGAATTCGCACAGGTATGCTTTTCTGGACTCAGTTGACATTTAGAGTGTATAAATTCATCCTTCTGTTTCACTAGGCTTAAGAGTGCAATTTCGTATTTCATAAGGTAACCTGGTTGTGCTTATGATTTTGCTGGTTCATGGCTCAATTAAGAGTAGAGTGCATCAAATGATGATCTTTACATTTCACCAGGCATAAAAGTGTGATTTCATATTGCTTAAGATTTTTAATACATGGCTTCATGAGTAAGTATGAATATGTTTTTGTGACATTTCATGAGTAAGTATGAATATGTTTATGAATAATGAGTAAGTACACATTATAACAAATAATTTAGTAATTTGATTGTATTTAGTTTGGGTTGAATATTGGCAACTTCATGCTTATGAATCTTGTAATGGTTATTGAGTATAGCCACATTTATGTTTTCTTTATTTATATGTACACTGTTTTAGGGATTGATCTATCAATTAAGACAAAGTTTCTCTTTTGTTTTCAGCACTTGGGATACCGTTCATTTGCAGAATTCAATGTTGCCCCAACAATCGCGGCTAGTCCAGATGTGGTGAAGTCCTTTCTTCTTGAATTTAGTGAGAAGATCAAGGGAAGAGCAGATGAGGTGAATACAAATTTTCATGCTGTTTGAAAGTTCCATCAGAAATACAGAAAACTCCTAAAGATGAGATCATTTCTTGCTTTTAGATTCTTTCCATCATTTTTTGCTGCTTGCAAACCGTTTGAAGCCGAACTATCCTTATATGGATTACCACTGCTGATAATCTTAAAAATGTAGTAAATGTAGCTTGAGAGAAAGAATAAATTTTAATGTCTTTCAAGAGATCAAAAGGGATTTTGGGGAAAGAACATGAAATCACCTCGTAATATATTCTTTCAGAACAGCAAAAGAAATGAATATACGAATCTTGAGAGGCGAGGAGGACTTGAAAAGAAGAAAGAAAAATACACTTAATAAGGATTTTTCTGTCAAAGACGAACAAAACAATAATTTAGATTTACTCTCTTGTTAAATCTCATAGGCCATTTTCACCTCTGCAAAGGTGTTTCTTTCCTTCTTTCATCGGAAAGGTTGATCCTATCATCAGCCGATTGTGTATTTAGAGCGATTGATGATTTGCACATGGGTGCCTTTGTTATCACATCCTATCTACAATCGTCACCCTTGAAATCCCACAGATACACGGAGTGCCTGTATTATTATTTTGGGGACTTTTCTGAACCTGAAGTCAATATTTGCCCATAAACTCAACCATTGTGATATTTATTTGTTGACCAGTGATCTTAGAAATGTATATGAAGCCAAAGCTGACCTTCAAATCAAGCTAAGTGTGGGATTGATGCAAGGATTATCTTTTACTTCAAACTACGTGCATCTGGCGTTGAATAGGAACCATGCATTTCATGAATAGCAAAAGAGATCTTCTGAATTGTGCTCTGTGGATTCTGTATAGATCATGGCATATGTACTATAATTAAAATTTTCTTAACGTGCTACTTTCTATTAGCCACGTGCAATAAATAGCTTCAATAGAGTTTAACCTCAAAATGCTTGCACTCTTTTTTACTCTAATTTAAAATTTTGATTATGGTCTCCATATTTATCCAGATGGTTGTGACTGTGTATAAACAGTTATAATAAGTAAGATATATTTCATTTAAGCGAACATGATGCCATGATTGAAATCATACTAATACGTTCTAATACGATAACCCCTAATTTCCAGGAGCTTAGATTGCTGGAAAAGTTTGGAAAACAGGTTGAAGGTCCATCTTTCCAAGGGGTTAGTGCTTGGGATGAGGCATACTATACAAACTTGATGAAAGAACAAGCATTGGGATTGAATGCTAGGGTGAGATTTAGTTATTGAGCTATTGTGGCGGTTCAGACTTTCTTTGCTTCATAAGGGGTTTGGGTCAACTTCATCTGTGTTTGATCTCAGGTTGTGGCATCATTCTTCCCATTGAAACAGTGTGTGGAAGGACTAAAACTTATTACTCGATCACTATTTAGTGTGGAGTTGAAGGAAGTTTCTCTTGCATGTGGTGAAAGTTGGCATCCAGGAGTGCAGAAGTTCACGTTGCAACACTCTGATGAGGTATCCTGTTCAAAGTTTTAGGAGTAAATATATATTTATATGATTTCTTATTAGTCTAGATATTGAAACTCTCAGTTCATATTCATAGGCATGCACAAAAATTGAATAAGTCCATGTAACCGATTCTCAAAGAAGGATAAATCTCCATAAGGCCATGGTTTTCTGCAGGGATGGCTGATTCACTTGACTTTCTATGGATATAGAGCCCATACTCTCTTTTCTAGTTGACGTGCACATATACGGTTCTAACAGCTACTAACTAAATTATGGTTCTTTGATACACTTGTAACATTGACTCACCTGTATGAGTAGAAAGCTGTGCTTCATGGGGACAGGTTTTGAGAGGCCTTTTCTCTTGATGACTAAAGACATGAGAAGATGCAAAGCACTAGTATCCCATGTATAACATTGATCGATACAGGAGCAGCCGCAACAGATGCTGAGCTGCTACTCCAATAAGTAATTTTTATCCAAAGGATTCCTTAGATCTTTTAGCAAATTCAATGTGTGCACTTTATACTGAGCATGGAGATAATCATTATTTAGAATGTGAATGTATGAGGAAGGTTTCAATCATATTACCGTGTTTCAGCAAAAAGCTTGGGTTGCCCCAGCCGAGCATGATGATAATGGGAAGGAGTAAACTGATCAGAAGTGATATCATATCATATCATTGGATACTAGGCTATTCTGGTCTCTCACAAGATACAGATATATCTTAACCTTCCCTTTTTCTTTACTACTAAAGGCCTATGTCCATTAGGTGACACCAAAAGCCATCATAAGAATAAAACAAATATGAAATCGAATAAAAACTGCTTTGGTGGAGCTTTTTGATCCTATGAAGCCTTTTGAACTTGAAGCTTAAACAGACAAACTACTTTACCCCCGTAGTTGGACCTTTTCCTACATAGGCCCTGTAATCTAACATGATTATTCTTTTTGGAAATATTATTAATATAATTATTACTTCGGAAGTTCTCACCTTTCAGGGAAGAGGATCTGATTAAAATTTTGTCAATGCTTTTGCAGGGTGATTTGGGACATTTGTATCTCGATTTATATTCTCGTAAAGGTAAATTTCCTGGATCTGCGCATTTTGCATTGAAAGGTGGTAGACGCCTTGCAGATGACAAGTATCAGCTACCTGTAAGATCATCTCTGATCCTTAGTTGTTTAACGTTCTTTACTGAAAGCATCTATATGTTGGTGTTCTGAAGATCTTCCTTTTTAGATTGGAAGTCTTCTTAGGAGTTGTTATTCTATGACTATTAGAATGTTTTCATTTCCAAAGAAAGCTATTTGCTAATATATGGTGATTTATATGCCAGAATTGTACAATTCTTCCTAATACATAGCTTCTTTCTGCACTTATGCACAAGAATGACAAAATCTTGATATTTGCTATTATTTTTGACATTCTCCTTATGTTTTCATATGCTTGTTAAACTTTTAGAATTCTTGCTTGTATCAACAATATATTAAGTATAGCTTTTCAAATGTTCTTATGCTGTCTTGGCTTTACAGGTGGTTGCTCTTGTTTGCAATTTTTCCAGCAACACCTTTTCATGCCCTCTTCTAAATCATTGGGAAGTAGAAACACTTTTCCATGAGTTTGGGCATGCACTACATTCACTCCTCACACGCACTGTACGTATATTTTTCTTGGCCCTAAATATACGTTAGTAATATTTGACACACTTTTTTTTATTACAGGATTATCAGCATTTTTCGGGTACACGGACTGTACTTGATTTTGTAGAGATTCCATCAAACCTTTTTGAGTATGTATGTTTTACATTCTGGAGTCTAAACTATCAAGGATATGTATGCTGTAACTAGTGCTAATTTTATGTTGAGTAGATAAGTTGGAAATGGAAAATCACAGACTTTGAATGGTATTGATCTTCAGACTTCTTCAATGCAAACTGTAGTGAATAAATTTCAGCATGGGCAACCTAGGAATTTGTCACTTTATGTTCAACTTTTAATTTCATGTTATAGTGATAAAAAATTATTAAGTAAAATAAATGGCCTTACTTCATGATTGGTCTCAATGCACTCATGCTGAAAAGCCCGAAGATCCTTACAACTCTACATCTTACACTTACCAATATATGTCTTGCACTGATTGCCTTACTGAATTTCCCATTTTCTATTATTTTACTGGGCATAATATTGTGCATTATGAATGGGATCGTTTTATTTGAAACATTCCCCTCTTTTTTTGAACAGGTATTATGCCTGGGATCATCGTGTACTTAAAAAGTTTGCCAAACACTATTCAACTGGAGAAGAAATTCCTCCACAATTGGTTGAATCAATGAAGCAAGCTAAGAATATGTTTGTTGCAACCGAGCTACAACGGCAGGTGTGAGATTAGTTATAAGTTTTCCTTTAACCAAGTTGATGCTCTTTGTTTAATCTGGAAAAAGCTAGGAAAAATCAAGTGGGCGTCTCATGAACCTATTTGAGTCATGTATTATTATTTGCACAGCTTGGTTGGATAGGTGTGAGATGGATTACTGTATATCTTTTCTTTGGCTATTTCTGCCTATTGTGTAGTTTCATTCTGTTCTAGTGAGATTTCGCACATGACGTTTACTTTTGATTCACAGGTTCTGTATGCCATGGTCGATCAAGCTTATTTTGCAGAACAGCCACTTATGGCACATAATACTACTTCTGTCATTGCTTCCTTGAAAGATAAACATAGTAGTTGGAAACATGTGGATGGGACTCATTGGGAGACTAGGTTCAACCATCTGGTAACTTATGGAGCTGGTACGTTAAATAAAAAAGACGTGACTGGTTTATGAAGCAATATATGTCAATTTAAGATGGTTTATGAAGCAATAATTGTAGATTGGTGTTGTAACATCCTTTCTGTCTGTTGGAAGATCAAGATAATCATAACACAGTCTGACTATTAGTAAAACTTCTGTTTCCAGGATATTACAGCTATTTATATGCCAGGTGCTTTGCAGCAAATATCTGGGATGTAGTATGTGATGCAGATCCTCTTTCCCCTGATGCTGGTTATATTCTTCGAACACGCCTACTGCAACATGGGGGTGGGAAGGACCCTGCTTTGATAATCAAGGACTGTACGAATGGGGAGTCTCTAATTACTTGTCAGAATGGAGTAAAGCCCTCTGTTGATTGCTTGTTCAAAGAGTTGGGAATATGAACATGTAAGTGATTCCAATGGCTTGATGGTCCTGACTGTTTTTTTTCCATATGGCTAATCGACTTGTTATCCTTGTTTAAAAAGAAAAAAAAGGTCTTTTCTAGTAATTACAAGTTCCATAAAATTTGTCGATTGGGATAACTAGCATAAGCTACATGTAGAAGATTCCATGTAAGAATCACAATGTTCCAATGTGTGATTATGGAGCATAGTGCCATGGTATCTCTCTGCTATGATGTCTGCTAAAAATAGTCATGTTGCCTAACTTTATGGTAGGCAAGCCATTTTTTATGATCCTTATATTGCATCAAACTGCCCCTTTCCGAAGTGAAAATCCCCATTGTTTCATCTATCTCAGGGTGCTGTAGGTTATTTTACATACTCTTGGGGAGATGTGGAAGCAAGCCAAAGATACAGAAGGGAGGCGCAAAGTCAGTGGAGATAATTTTATATCTATCCTGAGGAGACCTCGTACTTTTCAAAATGGATCTTCTGATGACAAACAGTGCCAGATGCATCCAATTGTGGAGTAACACTTCATTGTCCTTCCATGTGAAATAATGTTTCATGACGGCGAACGTGGTACTTCAATTTTGTCCAAGAAGTTATGAACAACATTTTTCTCTCCATCATTGCTCATGCATTCAGTCACCAAACAGGTACCATTGATCAAGGAATGCAGGTTGTTTTGCCAATGTACGAGTACAATTGTACTCGGTTCCAATTAACCGTATTACATTTCTTAAGAGTAACATGTGATAAACATTGGAGAAGCCTCCCTTTTGAGGTTTAAACCCACGAACTTTTGATCAGTACTGCATCGTGTTATGCCATCACAAATGTGTACTTTTGATTATGGAATGCCATGTACATGAACAATTTCTGTACCATGAGACTTGTGATGGTGATAAACAGGGTGAAAACTGTTGATATATTTTAAGACAAAGCAAAACGCTTCTTTAAATATCTCCAATTCTGTTGCTATTTTTTGATGCATTAAGAAACAATATGTGATAAACGCTTGCGTATGTGAAAATAGCTGCCTGATTCCATGTTTCTCAGTAAACTCACTCGACAAGGTTTGCCTTCCTAATGCTCATCGGCCTTTCACCACAATGCACCTTCAACATCACATTTCTTCAACAACATTCAATTATAAGCAGATCACCGACAATGCTCCCTTCTAGATGAAGATTCATGAGGTGGAGAGGGTGAATTTGATGCGAGTTAGGTGGAGACATATGAGGACAAGTTACTGGATGAATCTGAAGTGAGTTCATGCTTTCTTTATCTCACCAGTTTACGAATAAATTACCCTTCTGGGCAATGAATTTGATGTGAGTTCATGCTTATCTCACCAGTTGATGAATAAATTACCCTTTACATGCCCGATCTTCATACAGCATCCCATTACATACCAAAGGCGAGACGTGAATAGCTCACAGTATAATGCTTGAAGGATGCAAGACAATCAAAATCGCTCCACATTGAGGCTTGTGCTTCATGCTAATAACTCGTTTAGCGCTTTAAGAAAGCTTCTGAGTGTCACATCATCATTTGCCACATGAAAGATTGATCAGGCACTGAAGGTATTTGTTGGTACTAAACAAATGCACAGCTGCGCCAATTCTGATGCTCGAATCCACCAGTTTTTCTTTTTGAAGAGATGTACATGAGATGACATGAAGGTACTTGTTGGTGCTAAAGAAATGCACAGCTGTGCCCATTCTGATGCTTGAGAAGAAGTGGACCAGACCGATTCATGTTTGTGTATACCGCAAGTCAGATTTAGCTTGAATCCCCCAGTTTTTCTTTATGTACATGAGTTGACATGAAGGTATTTGTTGGTACTAAACAAATGCACAGCTGTGCCCATTCTGATGCTTGAGAAGAACTGGACCAGACCAATTCATGTTTGTATATACCACAAAGTCAGATTTAGCTTGAATCCACCAGTTTTTTTTCTTTTGAAGAGATGTAAATGAGATGACATGTGAGCTTTCGTAAGGACGTCGCAGAATTTGTCTGGCCAAGTGTGATCCACAGATCCCTTTTAATTTCCAAGCAATAATCTATATCCAAGAACCTTGTACAATACTCAATGTGTATGGGTTTGGCGTAGCACCTTTCGCCTTCATCTTTCGAAAGAGGATTGATGCATCACGATCATAACCATTTTGTGCATATGCGAGTATGATAGCATTCCACGCAACTGTATCTGGTTCAGCAAGGCTGTCAAACACTGCTCTTGCTTCATCCAACTTCCTGCACTTGCCATACATGTTGATAAGACCAATTCTAGTCATACAATCTGTTTCTAAGCCTCTACAGACGCTATATCTATGAACAGAGAGGCCCTCGGAAAGGGCATTAATGCTTGCACACACATTTAAAATAGTTGAAAGTGTAATGCTATTTGGCTCGATCGACTCTGCTTGCATTTCATGAAATAGCTCCAGAGCCTCCTTCCCATGGTCATTTATTGCATGTGCACTAATGATGCTAGTCCATGTGACCACATCCCTTTCAAGCATTTTGGAAAACACGGAAGTGGCATCAGATAGGCTCCAGCACATTCCATACATTTTGATAAGAGCATTATCGACAATAATATCGAATTCCATTAGCTCTGATAAGATAAAGGCATGCAGGTCATAGCCCGTAGAAATGTCTGCGAGGTTACTGCATGCATTGAGAACAGCTAAGAACGTTGCCCTACTAGGACAAATACCAGATTTAAGCATTTGTTGAAACGCTGCTAATGCTTCTTTGTGAGATTCACTCTTTACATACGATGCAATCATGGCAGTCCAAGACAAGACATCGTGATGGGGTAGATTTTGGAACAACCCACTTGCTATACCCAAATGTCGGCATTGGCCATACATATTGATCAAGGCAGTTACCACAATAATATTCGATATGAACCCATATTCAACAACTGTGGAATGTATCTTCAAACCATCTTTTAGTGAAGAAATTCCAGCACATGCATCGATTGCTGAAGCGAACGTGATTGGATCAGGTTCAAATCTGTCATCCAACATCTTGTCGTAATATATTAATGCATCTTTTCCGAGCCCAGATTGTGAGAGAGCTGAGATTATAGCATTCCACGAGGCCACGTTTCGTCGCGCCATGCCATCAAATGCAGCCTTTGCCTTATGCAATTCATTGTTTGTGACATAAGCATTGATCAAAATGTTCCAGGAATAAACATTTGGAGTCAGGATCTTATGAAACACACATTCTGCAGATTCCATGGAGCCGCATTTCCCATATAACAGGACAAGAAGGTTACATAAGTATCTATCGGAGTCATGACCGCGATAGATGATTTCGGCATGTACATATTCGCCGCCAAGAAGGTCCATGGAATCCTTACATTCCAGCAACCTGAACGCTAGAGCATCTACATCTGAATCTTGATCACATACTAAAACAGTGCCTGATACAAAGGCGGTGGAAGATGCTGGTGAATCTTTCTCTGTTAACGCGGATTCTGGCAAGTCTTCCACCGAGAGATTCTCAGGTATGACGACGGCGAGGGAAGATCCTTCCGGAGCTGAATGGGTCGGAATGAGGCGAGGAAGATGCTGAGGTTTTCTTTCGCATCTGGCGAAAACAAAGGCGCCCAAATGGAGATTGGAGCTGCATATGAGATGGGCTCCGGCGAGAGATCGTGAAGACGTGGCCCCATTGTCGCACACAGTCGTGGGAGAAGCCACAGAAGTGGCCATGGAAAGAGAAGAAGAAGAAGAAGAAGAAGAAGAAGAAGAAGAAGAAGTCTTTTGTTTACTAGTTCAAAAGATTTGAAGTGATAGAATTTTGATGGTCTTTCTTCTTCTTACCATATTCCCTCATATGTTCCTAAAGTTGAAGCATTTCAGAGTTTCCTTCAGCAGCTTCTGTTGTTGTTTTGCAAGTGTAAAGAATGTGTTATGTTACTAGTGGCCGAACCGAATGAACGCTTCGGAAGAAGAGAGAGCTCTGAAAGCGGAGCTCAAGTCTTATATAAAAGAAACGAGTGACATTTCACATCGATCGACAAGCATTGCGTCGCGATTTGCCAGGCTGTTTTTGCCACCGATACAGATCGGCGCGAAGCACGCAAGAAGGCCTTTGATTAAGAGTGTTTGTTGAGCTCCTAGTCACTCGAGGGTCTCTTTGCGATGGCTAAAATGAACTTGTTGCTAGGCATTCCATGACTGATTTGCACTGCCATTTCTAACGTCGGTTCGGAGCCATGGTCGATAACATGCATTCCAAGTGGTTGAAGGCAACGAAGAGCATGCAGCGAAAGCAACGAATCGAGGCCATTGTTTCAAGTGATCGAGAGGCGATCGAGAAAGAGCACGAATCGGGGCATCTTCCACACTCTTTTTTGATCAATGGAGTGCCCAAAGAATTTCTCCCTTCTCGAATTTCCTTTTGTTTCCCTTTCTTTGTTTGATGAAGTCTTTACCTTGTGAATCTGAATCAAGTGGAAGGATCTTTCCTTCCTCTTCGCATTCCCTTTCTTGTATGATGAAGAGGAAATGGTATCTTGGGTGCTTTTCTCCTCTTCTCCTCCTTCAGGATTTTCCTTGCTGAGGTTTCATGGGATCCGTCTGCTCCAAATTCGCCCTTTTTCCAATGATTTGCATCAAGAAACAAGAGTGAGAAGACAGAGACAGAGGTTTGAGGTTTCTGAACCCTTTTTGTTTCCCTTTCTTGTATGATGAAGAGGAAATGGTATCTTGGGTGCTTTGCTCCTCTTCTCCTTCTTCAGGATTTTCCTTCCTTGCTCAGGTTTCATGGCATCCTTCTGCTCCAAGCTCGCCCTTTTTCCAATGGTTTGCATCGAGAAACAAGAGTGAGAAGACCGAGACAGAGATTTTGAGGTTTCTGAAAGATGCAGATGGGTGTCCATATGGTTTAGGGTTTTAGGGATTCTGAAAGATGCAGATGGGTGTCCACAGGATTTAGGGTTTAGGGATTCTGAAGAGACAGAGACAGAGACTGAGAGATTGCTTTAAACTGATGAATACCTTCAGGAATCCATTCAATGGCGGACAGTGACTGCTTTGTAGTCGCAAGGATCTCTCTCATCATGGAGCGAATGATCCCATGCTGAGGGAAACCCTGTATGCTCGACTGCAAGGATGCGTGAAGAAGAAGGAAGACGTAACTCGCACTCGAGATGTGCACCTCTCCTTGTTAAGCAATGGCCTTGCCTCGGTCTCGGCCCTGGGCGGTTACCTCATCAGGGCTTTCACTGCGCCCACCTCCACATTGCTGGAAGCAAACCTGGTGTTTTGTAGCATACTCAAACCATGTACCTTCGCTTGGAATGCTATCATCCTAGCCCATACCGCTTTCGGAGAAGATCATGGAGCGTTGGAACTGTACTTGCAAATGATTGACAGTGGATCACAGCCCAACAACGCGACTTTCTCGTGGGTTTTGAAGACCTGCGGCGGTGTAAGGGCCCTCCTTGAAGGCAAGGCTTTGCATCAACAAATCATCGAAGATGGGTCCGAGAAGAATGTGATTGTAGGGAATAGCTTGGTCGACATGTATGCTAAATGTGGTAGGTTGGATGAATCGAGGCATGTGTTCGATAAGATCCCAGGTAAGACCGAAGTTTCATGGGGTGCGATGATTTCCGGATATGCCCAACACGGGGAGGGAGAGATCGCTCTCGCGCTCTTCTCAAAGATGCTCCTATGCCAACGCGATGTCAAGCCCAACGCTTTCATCTATTCGTGCCTTTTGAAAGGGTGTTCCAATGCACTCCTCATAGAGGAAGGCAATCTCATCCACGAGAGCGTGGTGTTTTCGAGGTTTGATGCCCACGAAGTGGTTGGGGGAAGCATTGTTGATATGTATGCCAAATGTGGTAGCTTAGAGGATGCCCATAAAGCCTTCCGGGCATTCCCACACAAGAATGTTGTGTTATGGGGTGCATTGATGACAGGGTTTGTGGATCATGGTCATTCTTTGCATGCTCTCCATCTTTTCTCTGAGATGCAAGAGAAAGGTATCCAGCCTAGCCGAGCTACGTTCCTTTGTGCCTTGAAAGCCTGCAGTGATGTTGGAGTCTTTGACATTGGCATGCTGCTACATGACCACATATTGAGGATGGATTTCCACTACGAGCTAACCATTGGAGCGTTGCTTATTGAAATGTATGCTAAATGTGGACAGTTAACGGAAGCACGAAGGGTATTCGATGGATTGCCCCCGAATCCCGTGGCATGGGGTACATTGATAGCTGGTTATGCACATGTCAATAACCACCGCTCATGCGAACAATGTCTCGAAACAATGCAGCAAGAAGGTGTGAGCCCGAATGATCTTACATACAGTAGTTTGCTTTCATCGAATTCTCATGCTGGGGCACATGAAGAAGGTTGTCTTTCTTTCAAAAATATGTTGGAAACTAGGGAGATTACTCCTAGCATTGAGCACTACAATTGTGTGGTAGATTTTCTTGGCCGTTCAGGTTTCTTGGTAGAGTCCGAGATCTTGCTTCAAACGATGCCATTCTTACCAGATTTTGTAGGAGTAACGGCTTTGCTTGCAAATTGTCATTCTTATGGTAATGCGACACTAGCAAGAGGTCTTTTCAGCCATATCCCAGGATTATAATCATGCATCCCTGGATACATTGCAAAGTGATAGACTTTCAGGTCCAGTAGGCAAATCAGAAAATCAAATTGATTGCTTATGATTAGATTTTCATTTGGAAGCAGGAAAATCACAAAAGCAGACAAAATTGTGATCCAGATTGACGTGTCACTACACATGTTGTCAGTGATACAGTTTGAATCTGTTTCGGAACTGGACAAATCGCAAAATCTAGCCGATTCCTATCCGCCAGATTCACAAGTGTGTCTACACATTACGAATGATAAGTTCTTGGAAGACGACAGATTGCAAATTCAAACGAGTTGCTGCGAGTCTCTGCAGACGTTGCTGATAATATAACTATATTGTGAAGGCAAATCAAACCAATTTCTCTCCACCACATTCGAAAGTGGCTTTACGTACATTGCCAATGGTAAACTTTCGGGTCTGTTTTTGATGTGCCTATATCACAAGAAAAAACTGATTCCTATCGACAGGATCTACTCTACCTGTTTCCAATATGATCATGCTATAAAATGCATGGTTGGTGCTTAAAACAATTGGGGTACGCTAAAAGATGTTAAAGCGAGTCGGGTGACCCTTGCAATTTTATAACAATACGATCTATATACACGTGTATGCATGTGTGTTTCGTGTGCACAGTTTTTGAACAAGAGTGAATGTTTACATTGAGTGCAATGGGTGTTGAGAAGAGCACAATTATTGGATGATGGGCTGCAAACTACTATGTAACAGCTGTTCTTAGACGTGATCTAGTGTCTTCAAGTGGCAATCGTGCTTCATGAGAAGGATCGTATCAAATCAAACTACACAACGGGATATGTGGTCACACATCATCTGCATCTTATCTTAACTGCGCATGAATATAGTTTCGACCGAGTTGAAGAAGTTTGGTATAGGCCAATCATTTGGACTGAGTTGTTGAAGCTGTATGATTATGGTCAATCATTGAAACAGTACTGAGTTTGTTGATGCGGTGTTACTGTTCCCTTTCCGGGGACTCATAACAGTATGACTCTCCGAAGAATTGTGTTGTGGAAGGGTTGTGATAAAATGCTGACAAGAAATGCATTCGGATATTTTTTCTGTATCGCCCCATTTGAGCCCATTCTTCAAGTGATAGTTTCAATGGCTTTTCTTTTCCAGAAACAGGTCATGCTTTATCAACAAGTAGTTTCACCCGTGGTATACACACATTTTACCTGTGAATTCGCTAATTGAAAAGGGTGAAGCACATGTCATGTAGGTTTATGATCATGCTGATGACAGAGAAGATTGAGTCTTGGAAGCATATCTTCCTCTCATCATGTTACACAACGATCATAGTGGTGTCATATTCATTCTGAAGAACGAGCAGCTCCAAAATTTGGTTTTCTGAGACAGTAAAAAATGGCGAAAGCAATCAGACGAAATAGGTGGTCAAGATCTCCACCAACACACCTCCGCACAAGCAGCCGCAGATTATATTTCCATTGCCCAAAATGTGTTCTGGAATGAGGCAAGATCTCTTCTTCTTTTCTTTTTTAATAGAAGAGAGTCGACTGAAGATCTCGCTTACCGTTCGCCTTGCTTAGATCGTGCTGGGTGATGTCGAGGATGTTCGATGCATTGAAAACATTAAACAGCTCTGGACCACCAAGTCACAAATGCTATGAAGAAAACAGAGTTTGAGATCGATGGGAGTTGGAGAGTTGAAGAAGCTACCAAAGATGGGAGTGTTAGGAAAAGGAAAGTGTGAAATCAGAGGAGTTTTTGGCAGGTCATAGAGAAGAAAAAAATGGTGCCTCTGTTCCATCAGAGTCAAACCCGGGCTTCATCGTGGCAGAAATCAAGTCTTGGTCTAATCGACAGCTGGTCAATAAAAGCACACGGCTTCCAGAAAACTTCAATAGGGCTGCAGAAACAGAAATATAGGTTCTGAAAGGTATGGACCACTTCCAAGGTATTCATGAGAAACGCCTCATACAAGGTACCAGAGATACTACAAAATACTTAGCATACAGTATTTCCCCACCTGTGCTTAATCTCACTTCAATGTCTGCTTAGACAATTCATCACTTTCAATGTTTTAAGAGGCTAATTTTGACTTGGTGTTTTGACAGTGTAGACTATATAGTTACCAACCATCGATCGGCAAGGGAAAAAAAAACACAGAATCATATCCAGCAGAATCACCATCTATATAATCCAAGTTTAATGTGGAAAAAACATAGTCCAATAATGATGGAACCCAGAGGCCTGACCTTGCATTTTATATTAGGGCATTGCAATTGCAACCAGTTTTTTTAGGATCTGGGATACATTAACAGGTTTGCTTGCTCTGAAGAACAAGGGGCTACACAATTATCTTGTGTAGAGAATTTATGTTAAAGGGCAAAATCCATGGACAATATGGATCATCGTGTACAAGTATAGAAGTAGCAGATCAAAGCATCATTATGTGTCTGGCTCCGGGCAATAGAATTGTTATTCATTGGGGTGTTTGTTGCACTAGAGTTGCCACACCCATCTCTTTCCTCTCTCAAAAGCTATGACACAAAGGAAGGATGGATAACCACAAATGTACAAAGGAATTTGAGTTTATGTAAAGAGAGAGAATCAGACAGACCAAGAGAATGGACATCCCTTCCTTTTGCATGAAGTCATATATCACTCGATTCGAACAGGAGACTCGAAACCTCATTCATGGATTCAAATAACACTTATTTGCTTCTGGCCTGAGGATTCTTTCATCTCTTTTTTATGGGAAAAGGGAGGTATAAATAAATACACATATGTATAAAAATATATATATATATATATAGGGTATATACCAATCTTAAAAGGCCTGGAATGTTTTCTTTCAAGGGGACAACCCTGATGATGAAGAAATGGCTGTGCTCACACCTCGAGTTTGTCCGCTCTGCAAGATATATGCAACCTCTGCAGCTGCTAGTGCCTGGTATTAGAAAGCAGAGAAAACCTTGAAGAGGAATGCAAACATGTGAATAAAATTGAGCACCCTAAAAAAGATTATGCCAGGCGTGTACCCACAAATTACCAAAATACTCTTGTTGATGTGTAGTCGCAGTAAACTTTGAACTACAATGAACAAGAGATTTTTGAGCATTGTAAGGGTAGTTTGGTCTTAACCCCCCACTTTGTGTTGGTAGCTATACTATTTTGTTTGGCAAAATGAAGCTAAGCTAACCTGGCGTTGTCTTCTGCACTGCAAAATGTTCAGCGCCCGAGCCATAATGTAGCATGGCAAAAAGAACCCAGCCGCCCGTAGGATAAAAAGCTAACCATAAAGATCAAATAACACAATAAGACTACTGAAACACTACACCAAATATTTCTTGTATTTTTCCTGGTATTGTTGCTACATATTTCTGTTTATACCATGAAGAATGTGGGAGCTTCATCCTCCTCTATGCCGACAGGCCCGACACTTCCAGAGACCATGGAAAGTATGTGTCTTAGTAGCAGGAGCACCATGAGCTTCATTGAAAGAAATAGACAAGCACAGAGAAATAGAAAAGGTTTTTAGCATACAAGATCATGTATATAAGTCAAATTGCTGAAAAAGTGAATTCAGCCAAAGTTTAACTTGATGCTAGCGGACCATGAGTCGAATGGGTGGGTACATGTACATAAATTGAATGCCAAACATTCAATTTGGCCATAGCTCTAACTTTCATACTACAAGATGATCATGGATTTGTATGTATTCCACACATATATTGGCCAAAATTTACTTCCTCAATGCGAGATGATTATACCTTCGACTACACATGGCATATTTATCGAACTACGTTGCATGATTATACAGTATAAAAAAAAAACATATTTCCTACTGAGTTTCCGCTGATTACTTTTTTGCAATATTTATCGAACTACCTCCTTAGAAAAGGTATAAAATGTCACGAGAAGCATGAGGGAGCAAGCGGGGATTTATCAGAAACGATTTTAGGGTAAGTGAGAAGCAAAGAAGGAGCTTACAATGAGGGCAACGGTTCGGAAGCATGCTGCACTCCGCTCGTTTGCTCTAGTATACTCATCATAATCAGACTCAGAAAAGAGATGGTCAGAGGGAACAGAGTAAACCCTTGACTCGTGCACGTTATGCCGTTGTCCACTTGAAACCTCCCAGCTGTTGCTCCTATGTCATCATCATCACCATCAGCATATCCACACATCAAGTCACAGGGAATCACAAACATGAGATACATTAGTTGCAAAACGTTCAGATATTCAGTATAGAAATTCACGTTGTGTCAGCAATACATTGAAATGCTCCAAAGACAGTCATAGGTGGTGTCTTGGTCGAATTTTGCATGTGGTACATATGAAAATGTTTCAACAAATTCATAGACCGAATTTATATTGGCTTTCATGTCGGGCATATCAAAATGCTCTGAAGACATTTTGTAAATGAAATTTCGTGGGCATATTCCTTTCTCAGAAAACCCTCCCAAATACAGAAAGCTGATGATCTTCCAGAATGTTAATAGGAGGTTAATAAATATGGCTCCTCTTACCCCATGTTGATCGAATAGTTGTTGATCCGAGCCAATGATGGTGGAGCCGTGTAGCCTCCCTCATATGGCTATGAAATGAATCCAAACGGAAAAAAGAAAAAGAAAAAAGAAAAACGAAAACCTTTCAGGCTCCAAAATCATACTTTATCACCCTCAACTGTAACATTCCACAGTTATTGGACATTAATCCACGAATGAACCATGGGAAAAAACCTACTTTTCTTCTTCTTTTCTTCATTTATCATGGGACTAAGTCTCCCATTGATCTTTCATGATACTTAATACGTTTCGCCTTACATGTTTTTCTAACATGATTTGGGCATTTTTCAAGTGGGGCTATTTCAGTGTAGTTTTGCAGAAAATTTAAACCTCTCTGTTGTCAAATTCAAACGATTTGCAGTGTTTTTCACCTGAGAAAGTCAAACCACTGAAGTGTTTTCCCCTGAAAAAGTCAAACCATCTAAGTATTTCTCCCCTAAGATGTTCAAAGTACTGCCTTTTTCACAAAAACTCAGACCATTGCAGTGTTTGTTTCTTATGGAAACAGTACTCCATTCCAGTGTGTTTCCCCATTCAGTGTCTTTTTTTTTTCAACAGAAATCGTACCCCATTTCAGTGTTTTATTTCACAGAAATCCTAAACACTAGTGTTTGCAGAAGAAGTCTTCAATTTTCTTCATGGAAATTGGAGCCATCGGTTTTTCCTAGGAAATCTTGAACAAAAAACAACCACTCTGAAGCCCTCACTCACCTTCAAGCATATCTCGCACGTGGAATCGCCCTTCTCATTGCACCAACGCTGTACACACTTCCGATGTGCAAACTGAGTCATACCCACACCGAAAAGATTTAAGCTTGACCCGAGGGAACACTAAGCACCAGAACAATCTAAACATCCAATTCATCCATACCATATGCAGAGATGCATGCCTCGAAATTAGCGGAACACCATGCTGATTGCACATGGCATCGCACAGATATATGTACATGGATGGCATCAGGCATGAACATACACACAGATGGGATGCATGAAGACATGAAAACATACAGAAAAACACACAAAAAAGAAGGATCACAGACACACACACACATACACACAGAAATGGAAGCATGGAGAGATGCAAACATACAAGACGCAAATGGGATACATGGATACATGCAAATACACATACCAAGACATACAATTCACGCAGACCACGCGAATAGGATGCACGGAAACATACATTCACACACAGCGGAAGCACACAGGCATGCCTACACGGTCGTTGAAATGCAGGGAAGGCATAGGTCTAACCTTCAAACTTCCGGAGCATGCACAAGGACACTCGAGGTTAATGAGCTCGTCCTCCTCCTGGCAGATTCTGCACTCCGCAGTGCCCACAAGCGCTTTCTTGGAGCAAGCTTCGTCGTTCTCGCAGCTGCCAAGGTGGATATGGATGTGGTGGTGATGGTGATGGTGGGGAGCGGGCGAGGCAGCGGCGAAGTCATCCGGCTTCCATAGTTCAAGGGCAGGGGCGGGGGCGGCGACATCCGATTTGTCGGCCATGGAGGCAAGAGAAGAAGAAGATCTCTGGGTAAGGGAAGGCCTGTGGAGAGGGGACGGGGCAGCAATCTTCTTTGGCGAAGGGGAAGGGATGATGAGGCTATTGGAGGACGACAATCTGGCCAGGTGATGATTGGTGAAGGCAGGGGTAGAGTTAGGGTTAGGGTTAGGGTTAGGGTTAGGGTTAGGGTTAGGGTTAGGGTTAGGGTTAGGGCAAAAATCCCCTCTTCTTGCAGCGGAGTCTGTCTGATCTATCACCACGACGGCTATCTGCTCGCTGCTCATGTTAGGATGATGATGCTACGAGAGAGGGAAGAAGGGGTCCGAGAGAAGCTATGGAGATGGATTGAATTAGGGTTGAAGATGTTTGCAGGGGAGATTGGCGGAAAGCGCCCTGATTTCTCTGACAAGGAAGAAGGAAAACGCAGCGCAAACGATGGGGTTTTTCGCTCTGACAAGGGGGGGAAGTCTCCGAGGATTGGAGATGGCGATGGCGATGGAAGATGGAAGCCTTGAAGAGGAAGAAAATGGGCTGCAGAAATGCAGACATATATATATTTGTGTGCAGATCGCAGAAAGAAAGAAAGAAAGAAAGATCTCTGTGCAATGTGTCAGGAAAGAAGAAGAAGAAGAAGAAAAGATGACCACATGTAGCTGATGATGATGATGGTGATGATGATGGTGATGATGGTGATGATGGTGATGGTGGTGATGATGATGCTGGTGATGATGATGGTGATGATGATGGTGATGATGGTGATGGTGGTGGTGGTGGTGGTGATGATGATGGTGGTGATGATGATGGTGGTGGTGGTGATGGTGATGGTGATGCTGATGGTGGTGATGGTGATGGTGGTGGTGATGGTGATGGTGATGGTGATGATGGTGGTGGTGATGGTGATGGTGATGGTGATGATGGTGGTGGTGGTGGTGATGGTGATGGTTATGATGGTGATGGTGATGGTGGTGGTGATGGTGATGATGGTGGTGGTGATGGTGGTGGTGGTGGTGATGGTGATGGTGATGGTGGTGGTGATGGTGATGATGGTGGTGGTGATGGTGGTGGCGCAGTTTGTCTAGGGTTCCACACTTGATGATGATGATGGTGGTGATGATGGTGCTGGGGATTATGCTGATGGTGCTGCGGATGATGGGGATGGTGGTGATGATGGTGATGATGGTGGTGGTGATGATGGTGGTGATGCGCTATCGTATTCTACTGCAGAAAGTCTAGAACCCTAAACCCTGAAAACCCCAGCCAAAGAGACGAAGCTCAATCGATTTGCAGATGGTGATGGTGGTGGCGATGATGGTGATGATGATGGCGATGATGGTGATGGTGGTGATGGTGGTGATGGTGGTGATGGTGGCGATGCTGGTGATGGTGGTGATGGTGGCGATGCTGGTGATGGTGATGGTGGTGATTATGATGATGATTATGGTGGTGGTGGTGATGATGGTGATGGTGGTGCTGATGCACTCTCGTATTCTACTGCAGAAACTCTAGAACCCTAAACCCTGAAAATCCCAGCCAAAGAGACGAAGCTCAATCGATTTGCAGATGGTGATGGTGATGGTGATGGTGGATGGTGATGATGGTGATGGTGGTGATGGTGGCGATGATGGTGATGGTGATTATGGTGATTATGGTGATGATTATGGTGGTGGTGGTGGTGATGATGGTGATGATGGTGATGATGGTGGTGGTGGTGGTGATGATGGTGATGATGGTGTTGGTGATGGTGGTGATGATGATGGTGATGGTGGTGGTGACATTGGACAGATCAGGGGGGAACAGAGGAGCAATGGCTCTATATTACACGAATGGGAAACAACAGCAAACTGTACAAGTTTGGTTAGAGATCGACACAGATATAGATATCGATATAGATGAATTCAAAGCTGTGGCAAGTGCCCTTTCGGGTTATTACAACAAATATAGCATGTTAGATGGCCATATATTCTTGGCCGATTAATCGGCTCCCTAGGTCAAGGCTTCTGGGGTTCGCGAACGATTGAGAACTGAAAAGCCATGGATTCCGTCGAAGCTGGCGGTTGACTCTGGAGATTGCTGCGAGCGCCAAGCGAGGGCAAACACCGCATCCCATTCCCCCGCTAGATTTGGGGGAGGTTTACGATTCTTCACGAATTCGGCAGGCATTGTGCCGATAGCACGATTCCGATGCCCAGATTAGTTGCGATCGAGAAACCGGAGATTGAGATGCCTCGATATATAGAAACATCTTGCTTGCGTAGATACCCCAGGGATTGGTATCATAACTGGGACATGGTGCAAATTCTTTTGTGTTTAATGGTAGACACAGAGAGAACAGAACAAAAAACATTGCACAGGAGAAGCATTACAGAGTTTGTTATTATTGGGATGATGATGATGGTGATGGTGTGGTGATTGGTGCTATGGATTCGAGCTCCTTGTGCTCACAGTGTCCATGGATCCAGATAAGATATTGTCGAGTGCCGTGGCCCCCTTCTTCCCATCTTTTCTCTTTGTCCTGTTCTGTCTGTCTCCGAGATCTGTAATGAAATCCAAAGAGAAAAACGGATAAGCACGACAAGCAAGCAGAGATCCAAAGAGCAGAGCAGAGCAGAGATCCGAAGGGAAGAGGATTGATTGATTGATGATGATGATGGTGATGGTGATGGTGATGATGATGATGATGATGATGATGATGATGATAGTGATGGTGATGATGATGATGAGGGAGCAACTTGCAGGGAGCTGGTTTCCGACGCTTGTGCCCCAGAAGATCCTGCGACTGTGCTCCGAACGCGACTGCGGTTAGCGCCTCCCGATCTCTGCCAGAGACGAATCTTCAACGAGCTCGAACATGGGCACGAAAATCATCCGCAACTTTGTTATACATTACGCACTTCCAACGACCAACGATGTCTGGAAGAGCATCGATGCTTGCATGCTACACGTGTTTAACGCTCTGGAGCCGTCGATTTTTTTAAAGACGAATTTATAAGGGAAAATTAACCGATAAACGCCCGCCAAACCCCAAAATCTACAAATTCACGCCTTGATTTATTAATAGCAAATTAATTCATTGTGCGCTCAATTAGCATCTGATTAACTAATCGATTAATGCTCGATTATTTGATTAATGCCGAGCTAACGCGCTAATCAATCGATCAGATTCTAGCATTACCAGCTTTTTGTTGATCGGATATAATAAGGGAATCGATTAAGATCAATTCGTGAGAACTGATTAGGAATAAAATCAACACTAGCGAAATCAATTGAATGTTAATCTTTAGTGGAAGATAAGGATTAGGCGTCAATGTGCAATTTCTCATTGCAGTAGGCATTTAAAATGTAATTTATAATTTTGTTAGGCGCTTTTTGCCGATTCTCCCAGTTTATAAACATGGAAAGCTTGTTTTAGCAGGGCCATGATTTGCGTCTTCTTCGACGCGAATCTTAAGAGTCATTTCATAAGCTTAAATCCGAGAAACTGATTCTCTACAATTTTAAGACTTTATAAATTTACTGAATACCAAGAAATGGAATATGAAAAGCTTGGAGTGATATGCAGGTCTAATTCATCATGATTTCGTATAACGATTTAGCGTACTTCAACGTATTTAGCCCGTATCTGACATATTTAGCCCGTATCCGACATATTTAGCCCATATTTGACATATTTACCCGTATTCGACGCGCTTAATGTATCTAACAACTATACGCTTACAATACGCACTTAAATTCCGTTTCAGCTGCTCAAAACCAACTCGATCCAGCCTCAAACTTGTGCCGATCGATCCACATCCGATGATGATGATGATGATTCATTCATGCTTCCCATGCTTCGCATCGATCGAGTTTTTTACCTACCGCGGGGGAGAGAGAATCATCACAGTTTCGTGCATGCGATTTCGCGCCGCGACGATGATCGATTTCATCGCGACTAGTGCGCGATCGATTCGCCCGCGCCCTCACGCATTCGCATCCGAAATCCGTTTTCCGGAACTCTCCTCGCGCAGCCCGAATCGTGTCGATCTCATCGCTCGCGAGCCGATTCGCTTCGCGCTCGAAGCGACTCTGGCTTAAGCAGCTGTTGTTTCGAAATAATAATTAAAAAACAAGAAGCAATCGAACGTTTTTTCGGAACTGTCATTTGGTTGGTTTGTTTTTTTCGCCCGTTCCCAAGCAAAGCGTGTTTTCAAGGTACGGAATCTCGGACAAAGTGCGCTTCATAAGTACATGTCGATCGATCGATCCACCGCCGCTTGCACCAAAAATGCGCAGATATATCCCTTTTAAAGCGTCGATGACAGAACAAAATTCTGAGCTGGTTCTCATGGTGGCTTCTTTCCTGGTTGCAAGTCGTTCAGGATGAGTCGTATGTATGGTTGGTGCTTAGAGAAATTTTCCTAGGCTTTTCGGTCGCTGAAAACATCGGAGAAATGTCGATACTTTGGCGACGGAAAATTCTCTTGTCGTGGCTTCTTTGTTTTTCTGGTTGCAAATCGCTGGGACAAGTCATACGGTTGGTGCTTGAGAAACGTCTCGAGGCTTCTGGTTACCGAAATAAGCTCGAGAAATCTCGATACTTTGATGACGGAAAATTGCGGGTCGGTTCTTCTGAGGACGTGTTATACGGTTGTTGCTTGAGAAATGTCCGGAGGTTGCCGAAAACATCTGAGAAATCCTGATACTTTTGAGGACAAAAAAATCGGGAGTTTGTTCTTGTCGTAGCTTCTTTTTCCAGCCGCAAAATCGTCGGGGCAAGTCGCATATGGTTGGTGCTTGAGAAATTTTCTGAGACTTCGGGCTTCCGAAAACATCCGAGAAATCGGCAGAAGAGTCTCGATCTCTGTTTTTTTTACGAGCTGTTTCAACCAAATGGCTCCGATTTCGGCTCCGCTTTTGAAATAAGTAATTGGGTTGAGGACTTTTTCTCAATCAAGATTTCTCGGTGCACCGTGTTCAACCAGGGAACACGAATCGCAATTCTTGGCAGTATTCGCTTGATTTACATGGATCTATTCAAAATGTCACCTCGATTCTTAATTTCTCCCCAAAAAAAAAAACCCAACATTAGAATCGACGATAGTATTAGAAACCCAAACATTACAATCGACGATCGTATCAGAAACCCAAACATTACAATCGACGATAAGTATTAGAAACCGACATGCCTTATCAGCAGAGTGCTATCAACAACTGTGCATCGAGGGAAAATAACCTGATTTCGATCGATGGTTTCAAGGAATCTCGGTGAATGGAGCCTTGGTTATTACCTAAGGATTGTATAGACCACCCCCCCCGATGAATGCTGATGTCGAGAAAAAACACGGTTGCGAAATCTCGTTGAAATCCCACGATTCAATGGGTTTAGGTTGGAATTCGAGAACCACGTCGATTCTCGGAGCCGGTGAGATGTGGATGGATTCCAAGAGCTCTGGCTAAATATGGAGGAGGTCTTTTTTGTGTACCATCCATTACTTTGTGCACCTTAAGAAGAGTCTGATTTCTCACTGGCCCCGCCTCCTTTGTGGTGGTAGTTCTTTGCGATTCGTCGTGGAAAGGTCTCGATTTTTGTTCTCTTCCAGAAGGGCGAATCGCGGAGCTTGCATAAGCTTCATTGGTCGATTGATAGATTCCTGCGATTGTATCGATTCCTGCGATTGATCGATCGATCGATCGATCGATCTGCGGCATCCGAAGGCTATTCCAAAGTCAAACGGAACTTTCCAGAACATTCCAAGACCGACTTTGCACATGCAGTTTATGCACCATCATCATCATCATCATCAAGAACAAGCCGCAGCAGTGGCGTATGTTGCGCAAGGCTATCAGCGCCAATCGCCAACGGCGAGAGAAAACAGAAAACAACAAAGACCTCAGGCCCCAAAAGCATCAACATTCATTCAATCGGAAACACTCTTATTCCAGCATCAGAGATATCAGACCCCCAAAGCATCAAAGAGCTCGCTGGCGCAACTTTCGTTCATCGGAAACGCTCTCTTATTCCAGCATCAGAGATATCAGACCCCAAAAGCATCAAAGAGCTCTCTGGCGCAACTTTCATTCATCGGCAATGCTCTCTTATTCCAGCATCAGAGGTATCAGACCCCAAAAGCATCCAAGAGCTCTCTGCGCAACTTCCGTTCATCGCAAACGCTCTCTTCTTCCAGCATTGGAGAGAGAGATATCAGACCCCAAATGCATCAAAGAGCTCACTGCACAACTTTCCTTCCTCGCAAACGCTCTCTTATTCCAGCATTGGAGGGAGAGATATCAGACCCCAAATGCATCAAAGAGCTCTCTGGCGCAACTTTCGTTCATCGCAAACGCTCTCTTATTCCAGCATTGGAGAGAGATATCAGACCCCAAAAGCATCAAAGAGCTCTCTGTGCAACAGTCATTCATCGAGAATGCTCTCTTATTCCAGCATCAGAGAGAGATATCAGGACCCAAAAGAACATCAAAGAGCTCTCTGCACCACATTCATTCATCGGCAACGCTCTCTTATTCCAGCATTGGAGAGAGAGATATCAGACCCCAAAAAGCATCAAAGAGCTCTCTGGCGCAACTTTCGTTCATCGAGAATGCTCTCTTATTCCAGCATCGGAGAGAGATCACAGGACCCAAAAGAACATCAAAGAGCTCTCTGCACAACATTCATTCATCGGATGCGGTCTCTTATTCCAGCATCAGCGAGAGATATCAGGACCCAAAAGAACATCAAAGAGCTCTCTGCACAACATTCATTCATCGGATGCGGTCTCTTATTCCAGCATTGGAGGGAGAGATATCAGACCCCAAAAGAGCATCAACTGGAAATCTGTAATAAGGAAAAAAAAAAACAAAAACAACCCCTCACATACATATACAAGAGATTCGTGCTTCTCTGGCGGCAGGCGCAGATCCATGCGTGTGGGGCGCCCGTGCGATGGATCGAACGGGAGGAAACGGAGCTTTCCGACCTGACATAGCTGAAAAGCCATCATCCCTTCCAATCCAAAAACCAGCGCACGCACGCATGCACGCGCAGATGGGGGAGACCGAAAAAGAAGACTGAAAGACCAGGAAGAGAAAAAAAAAGAAGCGGAGGGGGGGGGGGGAGAAAGTACAACAAAAGAGGAGTTACAGGATACGACGGCGGCGGCTGGCGGCTGGCGGCTGGCAGCTGGCGGCGGTGAGGATGGTGATAGGATCGAGGGACACTGGCTGACTGGTCGACGAAGCGATGGGCGGTTGAAGGGGTTGATGATGGGGCAGTTGGTCGATGGGCGGTTGATGATGGGCAGTTAGTCGATGGGCAGTCTGATGGGCAGTTGATGATGGGGCGGTTGATGATGGGCAGTTAGTCGATGGGCAGTTGATCGATGGGCAGTTGCTTGATGGGCGGTTGCTCGATGGGCAGTTGCTCGATGGGCGGTTGCTTGATGGGCAGTTGCTCGATGGGAGGTTGTTTGATGGGCGGAGTTGCTCGATGGGCGGTTGCTTGATGGGCGGTTGCTCGATGGGCAGTTGCTTGATGGGCGGAGTCAGTCGATGGGCAGTTGATGAGGGGCAGTTGGTCGATGGGGGGGAGATTGATGAAGGGGCAGTTGGTTGGTGGGCAGTTGCTCGATGGTGCGGAGTTTGCTCGATGGGCGGAGTTGCTCGAGGGGCAGAGTTGCTCGATGGTGCGGAGTTGCTCGATGGGCGGAGTTGCTCGATGGGCACTTGGCCGGGAAGGGCGGTTGATCGGGCAGTTGGTTGGTGAGGCGGGCCAGCAGCGGTTCGCGAGTCGAGAGGAGGAGGAGGAGGAGGAGGAGGGGTTTAGGGTTTAGGGTTTAGGGTTTAGGGTTTAGGGCTTAGGGTTTAGGGTTTAGGGTCTAGGGAGAAGAGGGTTTAGGGTCAAGAGGAGGAAGGGGAAGGGGAAGGGGAAGAAGGGTCGAGGCGAGCAATGGCGGCGGCGACGATGGCGCGGCGGCGGAAGAGCCACGAGAGCCAGCGCGAGAGCTGGCGGCGGCGCTTGTGCCAGAACCAGATCGCGGCGTTGTATTCGTGGCGAACGTGGCGAGTCGCGGCGCGCCAATCGTGCTTCTCCACCTCGACGCGGCCCGCGGCCGAGAGCCGCGAGCGGAGCTGCGCCGAGGCCAGCACCGCCGACAGCTTCGAGGCGCAGTCCTCGAGGTCCCCGGGTGTGAAAAGGAAGCCCGTTTCGCCCTCGTGATGCGGCGGGATTATGTCGGGGATTCCTCCCGCGCGAGCCGCGACGATCGGCGTTCCCGATGCCATCGCCTCCAGCACCACCAGCCCCAATGTCTCCGATTCCGACGGCATTATGAACACGTCCCCGCTCGCGTACGCCGCCGACAGCTCCTCCCCGTGCAGCATCCCCGTGAACACGACCGGCATCCCCTCGAACATCTCCTCCAGATCCTTCCTGCATATATATACATGTATATACATATATGTAGGGTTTAGGGTTCTGGGTTTAGGGATCAGGGTTTTGGGTTCAGGGTTTTGGGTTTTGGGTTTAGGGATCAGGGTTTTGGGTTTTGGGTCCTCTCCAAGCCTTTGTTCCATCTTCTCTAATGCCCAAACAGCTTCTTCTCTTTTCTTTTTCCTTCTTCTTTTTTGTTTTTTTTCGGTTTTTAGCCACGCGATGGACACATACTGATTTGCAGCAATCAATCCACAGAACTATCATTTGCTTCCTCTCTTTTTTTTTTTCCCTCTCTCTCTCTCTCTCTCTCTCTCTCTCTCTCTCTCCAGGCTCCCTCCCGCATATAGCAACGATCCGACAATCAGTTCGATGACACATCACAAAATTTTGCGGTGGGAGGGACGGGTTTGTTAGTGGAAGACGAGGAAGAAGCTAGCGTGTCGTCCTCGCTCCAAGGAACATTGGATTGACACACCTTAGTTTTTATGTGTTTTTTAATGGCTCAAACACCTCGATTTGGTTTCGGATTCATGGTTTTTCACAGCTCAGCTGAAAGCATTTCGATGGTGTTCCATGATTCAGTAATCGATCCTAGGAGCCTTTTGATGACCTACTAGTTTTTACGTGTTTTTTAATAGCTCAAACACCTCGATTTGGTTTCGGTTTCATGGTTTTTCGCAGCTCAGCTGAAAACATTTCGATGGTGTTTCATGATTCAGTAATTGATCCAAGGAGCCTTTTGATGACATATTAGTTTTTATGTGTTTTTTAATGTCTCTAACACCTCGATTTGGGTTTCAGTTTCATGGTTTTCCACAGCTCAGCTGAAAGCATTTCGATGGTGTTTCATGATTCAGTAATCGATCCGATGAGCCTTTTGATGACATATTAGCTTTTAAGTGTTTTCTAATGGCTCAAACACCTCGATTTGGTTTTGGTTTCACAATCAGCTTATGCTCAAGAAAAAAATTGTGATTGTTCGGTTTGGCTTCCCGAAACCAACGCAAACCTATAAACATTTTGCCGATTCCCAGTAACCACGATTCTACACCTAATTCTATCGCAATGCTGTATGTTTCGTAAGAGATTACTTGCCTGTATGGACCATCACCCACAAACGCAAGCCGTGCATTGGGAAACCTTTCCATCACTCTACAAAGACAATAGACCAACATGCACACTGTTAGACGATGCACAGTACAATCAGGAGGAAGACAAAAAGAGGAAACACAAAATTCTTTCTGAATAGAGGATCGATGCTCTCTCACTTCTTCAAGAAATCTAAGCTCTTCTCAGCACCCAGGCGACCAACATGTACGATAAGCGGCTTATCGATCTCATTATTGCTGCACAAAATAGGTCAGGAAGGCTGTATGAGTCATCTAAGAAATCTTAACAACTATGGCCTGGAGATGTGGGCATAATATATATGCATACCTTAGGCGAGCTCTCATTTCAGCAGACTTGAATCGAGGATGGAATCTCTCTGAATCAACTCCTTTGCGCCATACTCGAATCTTGTATGCTGAGAGGGTACTAACTTGTTAGTCAGGATTTTCTTTCCAGCTATTTCTTTCACAGTTTTCTGCAAGAGATGGTGTCTGGAACAGAGATTAGGTTTTGGAGAAACCTACCAGCAGCAGCACCCGCTGCTTGAAGTTCCTTCCCAAGAACATGAGATGTAACAAGAGTAAGATCGGCAGCTCTGTGCAAGATCTCTACACACAAAAAAGAAAGAAAACAATGTGGTCCATTCACCTCTCATCTCATTGCCAGAATGAAGGAGATATGGTACGAAATGACTTACTTATCACTAACCACATCGGTTTGACAAGCCAGCTGAAAGTATACTTTGGAATATATCTGAACAAAAGACCAATTTGAACCAGTTACAACTGAAAACCCATGCATAAAACCCTCCATTCAAAACAAAAAAGACCGCCCAAGGAGACACGTACACTGGAACATGTGTGTGGTATGACAGGACTAGAGGAACTTGCAAGAGCTTCGCAATAATAAGAGCACCGATAACCTGATCATCGCCAGTATTTTCATCACAAGAATCAAGCGATATTGTCCATATCATGGGAAATGATACTGTTCAAGCTGGAATAAGTAAACCAAATGATGATACACACCATGATACCAGGGGATGATGCATGTATAATGTCAGGCTTAAACCTCGCTATCTCCATGATTATCCGAGGGCTTAGAGCCAATGAGAGAGGAACAACTTTATACCATGGACAGGGGAAGCTGGAAATAAAGAGCACGACACGAGCCTGATTGATTTGATATGAAAGTAATATGAGGAAAAATAATGAATTTGTTGTGCTTCAAAATTCTGTTTCCCTTTCTGTTTTACCTCCATGAAGCAACAACTTTTGCACCGTGGTAGTACTCTGGAGCACCTTCATGTGTTGTCACAACGATCACCTGATAAGAGACAACAAATAAAACCTTGAGATAAACCTGAATAAATCTATCTGATGAATTGGTACTCTCCAAACATGTATGGAAGCGTACCTCATCCCCCATTTCTTTCAGGTAGCGGATGAAGTTTTGGAACCGGTTCTTGTAGCCAGATACATAGCTGCACATTGAGCAAGGCTTAAGAAGGCAAACTAAGAAAGACTACATAACCAGATCAATTGTCAAAATGCAATCTTGACCCTATTTGGCTATCCAGGGGTACTTACAAAAGCAGACAACATCCATACATAGATTCGATCCAGGGTAGACATCGGTCGGAAAATTACATGATTGACGCTACGTGATAAGAAATGTTAGAAGATAACATTTCAGATAATGTAGCCAGAGGCATAGCTGCACATCGAGCAAGGCCTAAGAAGACAAGCTAAGAAAGACTACTTAACCAGATCAACTGTCGAAAATGCAATCTCAACCGTAATCGGCTATCCAGGGGTAGGGGTACTTTCAAAAGCAGACAACGTCTATCACACAGATTCGATCCGGGGTAGGCATCAATCGAGATTACATGATCGACACTACTTGATCTGAAATGTTAGGCAACACGTACCCGGGAGTATGTATGCATATGTATATGCACATGGATATCTACACACTCCATGTACATGTAGATGGAGATGCATCTGAATTTGTATATGGAGATGCATCTGAATTTGTCTATGGAGATGCATCTGAATTTGTACACATCTGAACTTGTACATGGAGATGCATCTGAATTTGTAAACATCTGAATTTGTACATACCTGGATTTGTACATGGAGATGCATCTGAATTTGTACACATCTGAATTTGTACATGGAGATGCATCTGAATTTGTGCATGGAGATGCATCTGAATTTGTACATGGAGATGCAGATGCATGTGCAGTGCACCAGAAAAGACCACTGAAAACAAGAGCTTACGCGAAAGGGGAAGGTTCGACAAAGAGGGCGATTCTGCGAGGCGTGTGAGCAACACCATTGCTGCCGATGTGGTCGATGCTGCTGCTGCTGCTGCTGCTGCTGTTCTTCTCATCGTCTTTGCCAGAGGACGAGGGCTCCAGGGTCATGGGAACACTGGAGCTGCAGGATCGAGGCGCCATGGCCAGCGATCCATCGTTCCTCCTCTTCTTCTTCTTCCTCCTGTCCTTCATCGCCGTCTTATTCTCCAGAGCAGAGGACCATCTGCAGCCTGCCATGGCCCGATCCACGCTCACAAACCCCACCACAGCTCTGCTCGGCGGAAGCTTGGCCTCCAGGGCGAGGGCCCCTCCTCCTCGGCTCTCCGCTCTAGGGAAGCTAACCTCGGAGCTCGTGGAGATGGAGCCCCGCCGCTGCGCCGAAGAGCCGCTGCGGCGAGCGAGAATCGAAGAAGAAGAAGAAGAAGAAGACGAGGGAGCAGCGGCGGCTGCAGCAGCGAAGGCCATGGGGGGAGAAAGCTGGAT
The DNA here is from genome assembly GCA_037176905.1 of Azolla pinnata. Taxonomy (NCBI): domain Eukaryota; kingdom Viridiplantae; phylum Streptophyta; class Polypodiopsida; order Salviniales; family Salviniaceae; genus Azolla; species Azolla pinnata. The sequence goes on from JBBBWG010005557.1 coordinate 161,825, forward strand.
CTGCCGGAGAGGAGAGGGGAAACCCTGTGAGGATTTGCAAGCGTCTGAGCAGGCGAATCTGCAGGATCTGTGCCGTCGGAGAGGAAGGAAAGGAAGAGCAAAGCAAAGCAAGCCAAAGGGCTAGAGCTCGAGGAGGGAATATTCTTCTGAAGAGAGCATTGTCGCCAGGATATTCTGCAGCTCTCTGGTTCCGTTGTGCTCTCTCTTCTGCTTCTCTCTGCGTCTGATTCTGCTTCTGCTTCTGCTTCCGCTTCCGCTTCTGATTCTGATTCTGATTCTGATTCTGATTCTGATTCTGATCCTGATCCTGATTCTGCTTCTGCTTCTCTGCTCTCCTGCCCCTGCGCTCGCGGCAGAGAAGACGGGAGCAAGCGAAGCTCTCAGTGCTACTCTCTGATGATGATGGGGGCTCTCTCTTTCTTCTGTGTTTCTCTTGATGGTGATGATGGTGATGGTGATGGTGGTGGTGGTGATGGTGGTGATGGTGGTGATGGTTATGGTTATGGTGGTGGTGATGGTGATGGTGGTGGTGACGGTGATGGTGATGGTGGTGGTGACGGTGATGGTGATGGTGATGGTTATGGTTATGGTGATGGTGATGGTGATGGTGATGGTGATGGTGATGGTGATGGTGATGGTGATGGTGATGGTGATGGTGGTGATGGTGATGATGGTGTTGGTTGTGCTGATGATGGTGTTGGTTGTGCTGATGATGGCGATGGTGATGATGGCGGTGGTGATGGTGATGATGGTGCTGGTTGTGGTGATGGTGGTGATGGTGGTGATGGTGATGATGGCGGTGGCGATGGTGATGATGGTGATGGTTGTGGTGATGGTGATGATGGTGATGATGGTGATGATGGTGATGGTGATGGTGATGGTGATGATGGCGGTGGCGATGGTGATGATAATGATGGCGGTGTTGGCTGTGGTGATGATGGTGATGGTGCTTGTTGGATGCCGATGCTTGTGCTGGTGCTTGCTTGATACTACTGATGATGGCGGTGCTGATTGTGATGGTGATGATGGTGATGATGATGTTGGTTGTGCTGATGATGGTGATGGTGGTGCTTGCTGATGCTGATGCTAATGTTGATGCTTGTGTTGGTGCTTGCTTGATGTTGTTGCTGCTGATGGTAGCGGTGGTGATGGTGATCATGGTGCCGGTTGTGGTGATGGTGGTGCTTGCTGATGCTGATGCTTCTGCTGGTGCTTGCTTGATGCTGATGATGATGATGATGGCGTGCTGATGGTGGTGCTTGCTGATGCTGATGCTTCTGCTGGTGCTTGCTTGATGTTGTTGATGATGATGGCGGTGGTGATGGTGATGATGATGCCGGTTGTGGTGATGATGGTGATGGTGCTTGCTGATGCTGATGCTTATGCTAGTGCCGATGATGACGGTGGTGATGGTGATGATGGTGTGATTGATGATGGTGATGGCGAATGCTTATGCTAGTGCTTGTTGATGATGAAAATGATGGTGATGATGGTGGTGGTGGTGGTTGTGATGGTGATGATGTTGCCGGTGATGATGCTGGTGTTGATGCCGATGCACTCCTCTTGATGTCACGATGTGATAACTGGCCATGCATTCATGGAGGCATGGATGATGGATTGCAAAAACTGGCATTTTCCCCGATACACCTGTGTCTGCACCTTTACATTATTGTCGACCTCTGGTATATATCTCTATTGTCTTAGTACTAGCAGATCTATCTCTGCGTCCATGCTTGTGCCAATGCTTCCGACAAGGTCTTCTCCAGATCCAGCTTCCCCGACTGTAGCTTCACGCTTCTGTGGCCATTCAAACCAGCTTCTGGCTCGATCTCTACCGATTCTCGGACCAGCTCCTCGATCGCACAACCCAATGTTTAGATTCAGCTTCCGAACTGTAGGTTCGCGCTTTTGTGTCCTTTTGAACCAGCTTCAAACTTGATCTCCAACATTGGACCAGCTTCCAAAGTTGCCTAAAACTTCTCGATCCGAAAACCTTGACAGATCTCTCTCTATCTCTGTGTCTCTCTCTCTCACACACACACTTCGACACATCTCGCACGTACGTTGCAACTTGCATTGACAGACTGACCTTCACCCAATGGCCTGCTACTCCCCGGCATGATCTTATCTTCATCGCGTAACTTTTCCGGGTCATGCCAGGTCATGTGTTCACATCCTTGTTGTCTCCTTTGCGTCGCAGACATGCCTCCCATCGTGTCTGATCAAACCCAGATCACGGCTATCGTTTCATTCTAATGAGGCCGTTAAGCGCATCGAAAAATCGATCTTTTCCGCAATGCATGCTTTGTTTTCTTATAAATCTTCAAGCCGAAAAAGCGAACACAGTCCGAGAGAGAGCATATAACATGGAGATGATGTGTTGGGTGGCATCGGCCACCACGTTAACACGCTAAGCCAAGCTTTAAAACAACGAAGTTTCTTCGCAAGACTCTCTCTCGCTTCGGAGATCAAACAAGCTTTTTGGCTTCATCCCTGCTTATGTTGTACAAGGAGGGATTGAAACCGGTAGTTGGCGGGATCCGAACTCAGGCGCTTTGCGAAGGATTAGATCCCCCTATGGAAGTCATCGACAAACATGATAGAATTTTACAAGGGCAAAAACACATTTTGGAAGGGGGGGAACAAAAAACTTTGTATGTCCAAACTTATTTCAACCAAAAATAAATAGAATAGAATACATGTGTATGGAGTTGATGGACATTTTGAGTGCCCTTTGAGTGCCCTTTCTTTCAATCAAGCATGTCTAAAAACATTCTTTAGGGCAGAGGATGATGATGAATGAGGACTCAAAGGATGCCACATGCATGCATGCATGCATGCACTACATACATACATACTGCCTGCATGCATGCATGGCATGGCATGGCATACAGACATGTGTTGATCCACCCACCCATCCTCTTAAAATATGTATAAAATACTATATATATGTGTGTGTGTGTATATATATTTGTGTGTATAATATGATCAGCATAATGTACAAGAATGAAGTGCAAGGACAAAGACAATGGCAGTTGACAGTTAGTTTCCAATCCCTCCTTTTTGAGACTGTTATATATATATATACCTTCCACAGATGGGATGGGGTTTCCTCCTCGGTCCTACCCGTCGTCGATTCTCTACATGACCACGCAATGGCAGCTTGCGTTGCTTCCCAATCTCGCTCGGCCATTGACTTCCATAGATTTCCTCTTCTTATCAGCCCCACCATGGCTGCTTTCACAAGCTTTGCTCAGCCCATCCATGGGAACTGGATGCTGAGTAACAAGCTCATCATCCATGTTCACAGCTTCTTCTTCCCTCCGCGGAGCATGCTCCATCATCATCTCCTTCTGCTGCCGTTTCGAGGAGGTCGCTGGCCTCGATATCGACCCTCTCAGCGACCAAACGTACTCCGAGTTAACAAACTGCCGTCTTTCCTCGCTCGATCGCGGAGCTGCCATTGCCAGGGTTGTCCTTTCCTTCTCTGCAGCTATGTTTGCCGCCTTGTACATGATCTCGTGCACGATAGAGCTACAGAAAACTATCTTGTTCGTAGCTTCGGCGAGATATAACTCGGGTCTCGCCTTACCATTGACCATACTTCCTGCAATTTCACACAATACGATTCTTCGTGTCAGCCATGGTAGATGAACCTGCAATCTTAACTTATTTCTAAACATAAGACCGATTTTGCAGCAGGCTTTGCAAAAACCTACACTAATTATCGACTACTTCAACGCTTCACTCTTAGCACAATAGATTGATGATTCTAACTCTATCATAGTATCAGATCCTTCCCAAATTTCTTTCCCAAAAGTAGTCACTAGATAGATGCAGACGGTGTGATTGAATCTGGCCATTATATAGATATTACCATTCACATGTCCATGTTGATCGGGTGTCGATGTTGTCTCCGTCGGAACATCCATGCTCTTATTGCTCGAGTCATCTGCTTCAACAGAAAGATTTGAAGCTTCTGGAGTGGTATTATCAAGTGCTTGTGGAATACTGAGATTAACACCCATGGAGGAAGGAGCTGTACTCTCAGTTGGTTCAGCGCAAGCCGGATATGGATGAATATTAGTTGGTTCATCACTTGGATGGTTATCTTTCAAGGAGTTTGTATAGCTATCCACAGATTTGCTGGCATCGAGATCTAAATCGACCTCTATGATTGGTGAAGTTGTAATAACTTGCACTGGTTCAGCAGCCTGTGTGCTCTTCCCATGAATGTCCTCGATATCTGTGACCTCGTTTGGTTCGATTTGATCTAGATGAGCATCTATCAGGGGATCTGTAAGCTCAGTTCGTTCAGCACTGACCATGATTGGTTTGGTATGTGTTAAGATATCTCTAATCTCACTTTGGCGATCATCAGCCAGATTCATGAAACTAATGACATCTGTTGAGTCAGGGCTCTCTGATTTTTCCACAAGTGGGACTTCAGGATGAACTATATTGAATTCTACAGTGTTCATCTCTTCAGCTTCTAAGTACCCCTCAGATAACCTGACTTCATTCTTTGCATTGCCTTCGAGTACCTGTTGCAATGCCACACATTGGTCAATGCAGCCTTTGACAATCTCATTCTGTGGAGTTGACTCAAACCTACAGGAACCATGGTTTGATCTTGGGAACTCTTCACTATGAGGGTCCATAATAAAAATTCCTTGACTCGTCAGTGTTTTACCCTTGACTTCGTCTATGAAATTATCTGGTGAAACCTGCATTACTGCACCGTGTAGATCTGCATTTTTCTTCATAAGCATAGATTGATGTAGCGAATGGAAATCTTCCATGTCCATTCCATGCTGCATTAGGCCACTGAATTCTTCATGGTTGGAGGATTGCATCCCTTCTGAAGTATCAGTTACCCTTATGCTTTCCTTATTGCACCAACCATTGGCATGTTCAAAGACTTCATCATTGACTTTGGCAATGTTGAGCTCTATCTGGGAAACATTCCTATCTGCCATGTATGTTGGAAGATGAGTTGATTCTTGAATGATTTCATGGCTTGAACTCTGAAGTGACTGAAGCAACCCCTGCTGGACAGTATCACCACAGTGGAGATCGGATTGATGGATCTCAGTACAGTGTAGCTCTTCTCTGAGGTCATTTTCCTGGATATGCGTCTCTTTTTCTATATGAAATAATCTGTCACTCAATTGGTGACCATCTGAAGCCACTTGCTTAGCATCTAAACCGTCTGATTCATTCTCTATGACTTGCTCTGCAGGGGGAAATTCGACAATCGAACAATTTTCCTGCTTGTCCACAAGCATTTCACAGCTTTTCTCAGTCCTGTCTATTACTGTTTCTCCATGTTCAGGCTCGTGAAGAGAATTCTCTTCCCACCTTGTTGCGGCATCCATTTGCGAAGAAGGGGATGTGGTGTTGCACATTTGTTGATCCCCTGGAGTCTTTGTCTTAGCATCTAAACCACTTGTTTCATCTTCTATGATTTGCTCTGCAAGGTATAACCCAACAATCAAACTATTCTCCTGTTGTTTGCTGCCAAGCATATTGCAGCTGTTCTCTGTCTTACTAGTTACTGTCTCTTCATTTTCTGGTTCATGAGTACCATTTTCTTCCCACCTGATTGCAGTTCCCATTTCCAGAGCATGGGATGTGTTATCATACAGTTTCTGATCCTCTGAAGCCACTGTCTTAGCATCTATACCGCTTAATTCATCATCTTTGATCAGCTCTCCAGTGGAGAACTCAACTGGGAAACTATTCTCCAATTTGCTCGCATGTTTTTCACAGCTATTCTCAGACATATCAATTACTGTTTCTTCATGTTCAAGCTCATGAAGAGTTCTCTCTTCCCGCCTGATTCCATTCTCCATTCCCAAACCATGGGATATATTGTCAGTGAAAGTTTCCTGCTCCAATGGGTCAGATCCATTGTTAGGTGTCTCCGTGTACTCCAGTTTAACTACGCCTCCCTCATTCACCTTTATTTTGCTGTCTATGCATTGAGGAGATCTATTTTCCTCCATTATAGCTGAATCTCGACCATCACGGATCTCACATCCAGGGAATATACTTACATTTTCCTGGGCACTGGCATTGCTGCTAGCTGTAATGGAAGACTCTAACATTGGAGTTGCAGGCTTGTGATGCGTGGTATAGAATGACGATGGAGCACTGGACAGGAGAGGACGGAACATAGATTGCGAAACATGATGATGATGATCCTGCAAAGTTGAGCAAATACACTGTCTTTAAAGAAGATAAACGTTTTGCAGAAATACATCGGCAAATCTTTTCAGCTCGATTTTGAGTGATTTTGTGCTCTGATTCTTGATGTTTCCTTCAAGTAATATATGTACTTTTAGAAGAAAAAAACAAAAGAACTTCAGAGATCTTTTGATCTTTATTTTGAGTACTGCTGTGCTCTGACCATATTTCCTATCAGCGAAATATGCAGTGCATGAAGAAAACAAAACACAAATGCGTTTTCAGAAATACACCTACAGACCTTTCCAGCTCTACTTTGAGAGCATTTGGGCTCTGACATTTGATGTTTCCCGCTAGTTATATTTGGTTGAACAAAAAGCAAGCACAAGGTCTCTAAATAAAGAAAAAGCAAGTTTGCAGAAACATATCTACAGATCTTTCCAGCTCTACTTTGATGGCTTTTAGAACCTGAGATTTGATGTTCTAACGTATTGCCAGAAGGAAAAACGAGCACAAGGTCTTTAAAGAAGAGGCAAGTTTGCAGAGACAAAATCTACAGATCTTCACAGATCTATTTTGAGTGCTTTTGGGGTATGGCAATTCATGTTTCCCTACCAGTGCTACATGTATTGCCAGAAGAAAAAAACAAGCACATGGTCTTTAGAGAAGTGGCAAGTGCACAGAATTGATCTTTTTTAAGCTCCATTTGAAATGATTTTGGGCTCTGAAATATGAAGTTCCCTATAAGTGATACATACATTACTAGAACAGAAAAACAAGCACAGGGACTCTATTTTTAGCTCTAGCTTGAGCATTTTCAGGTGGGTTCTGACAGACGATTGACATTTCCCCACCAATGATTTGTGCATTTTTCCCAGAAAAGGGAGAAGAAGACCAGGCAGGCAGAATAAACTCAGATCGAAAGCGGAAACTTACATGGGTGCGCCTTGCAGACGGCTCCAGAGACTTCTTGGCTGTGGCATTTGCCAGAGGAGCCGAGCTATCAGATGACCCAGCCGATCTCTTATTGTTATGCACTACAAGTTGTGGCCGATATCGGCCACTACCACTCGCTCCATCATCTACAGACACAGCATCGGCGAGTGGCTGCTGTGGTGGTGGGCTCATCGCGTTGAAGTCGAGAAACGTCGGCTCGACAGCAATATCCGTGCTTCCATCGTCGGAGGAGGACACGGCGGAGCCTCGGCTGCTCCAGAAGTCTTGGCTCGCCGTTGTGCTCGAGACGCGGGACCCTGAAGAGCACGACTTTCGCCAGCGCGAAGAAGAGTAGGGCGGAGTGGTGGGTGAAGATGAGCTGAGAGCAATCACGGTCGATGATGATAAGGAAGACGAAGACGACGACGAAAGTCCCCTTGAGTTCGATCGGCCCGAAATGCTGGTGCGCAGATTCGGGGGCGGCTCATCAGAGAATCCGAGCTCAAGCACTTGCCATGCATGCAGCTTGGGTGACATGGAAGCACCTCGGCTGTGAGTTTTTGCGGATCCCTTGGATGTTGTCATCATCGCTCGCTCGGCCGAAGGGGATCTTGCAGCGTTGGGCGATGTGTTCATCCTTCGCAGCACTGGGGTCGACGATCGGGCTGCAGATGAAGCCAAAGTTGTTGTTGTTGTTGATGATGATGATGATGATGATGATGATGATGATGATGATGGAGAAGCCCTGCTGCTTGATCTTGGCATGCCTGCATTCCTCGTCGGAGTAGAAGGGCGTAAGGTGGGGCTCGACCCCGTCCTCGAAGATGGAGATGGTGTCCTCCCTCTCCTCGACAACAAGCTCGAGCTGCTCTGCGGTGAGCTGCTCAAAGTTGACGGCATCGAAGCTCCGCCAGCGTGCATGCCTGCCATCGTGCCATGGCTCCTTCGCACTCCCCTGCTGCTGATGCTGTGCGCCTCTCTCGGATTCGATCTGCTCAACTGCGAAGGGCGTATGTCATGGTTCCTAAGCGTTCGACTGCCCATGAGGTAACATTCAAAGCTTTCTTTCTTTCTTTCTTTCTTTCTTTCCGTCTATGGCGAAGAGTACTTACTCCCGAAGCTCTTGCCGAAGCAGTGCGTATGCGAGCGAGGTTGCTCGGCGGCTCAGCATCTTCCAAGGCAGGTTTGCTCCCATGCATGATCGGGAGAAGCGGCGTCCCGGGTGGTGTTAGCAGCCTGTGTACACAAGATCTAGGTTTGATGTGCATCGTAAATGTGGCGATGCATTTGCTCTCTTGTTTTGTTTGGCTTGAATCCAGTAGTGGCAAAAGATGAGGCATGTACAGAAGATCACATCCATGTTCTGTACTGGATTCAAGCTGAACAAAACAAGAGAGGACATTTCTTCAACACACATACAATACACAAGATCTCAAGATCTAGGTTTTATGTGCATTGTACATGTGGTGATGCATTTGCTCTCTTGTGTTGTTTGGCTTGAATCCAGTACTGGCAAAAGATGAGGCATGTACAGAAGATCACATCCATGTTCTGTCCTGGATTCAAGCTGAACAAAAACAAGAGAGGAAATTTCTTCACCACACATACAATACACAAGATCTAGGTTTTATGTGCATTGTATATGTGGTGATGCATTTGCTCGCTTGTCTTGTTTAGCTCGAATCCAAAATACGGGCAAAACATGAGGGATGTACAGAAGATCGTATCCCTGTCTGTATTGGATTCAAGCTAAACAACACGAGAGAGCAAGTGCATCACCGCATATACAATACACAAGATCTAGGTTTCTGTGCAATGTCCATGTGGTGATGCGTTTGCTCTCTTTGTTTCGTTTTAGCTTGAATCTAATGCAGGCAAAAGATGAGGCATGTACAGAAGATCATATCCATGTCCATGCCTGCGTGCATGTGTGTGCATTCTGATGATTTCCACTTCTTTGGGTTCAATTCATGCCATGTGAAAAGAACCGGAGGCAAGAACTGAATGAATCAGCTTCATTTACCAGTCGTAATCGTTCTTGTCCGCATCGGTTGCAAGAAGATCATTCCCTTTCCAAGCCTCCTGCGTCGTCGTCGTCGTCGTGGATGAAGGGGAGGCACAGGAACCAGCAGATTTACCGCTCTCTGCAGAAATTCAGGGGTTTAGGTTCTTAGAGATGCTCTCTCCTTTCCCTCTCCCTGTCTCTTTTTCCGCGCATCCCATCGCTATTTCTCTCAATTTCGGTCACAAATGGATTCGCAGCGCTCAAAGATTCACCATGACTCTTCCGCATGCATTTCTCGAACGGACACGAGCGAAACAGAGTTCCATGGCTCGGGAAGATGAAGGGGGGGGAGGGGGGGAGAAGCGACTTACTCTGAGAAGCTTTGTCGAATCCGTTCTCGTCGCAGGAATGGGGGAGGAGGAGGCCTCTGCTGCTGTCCTGACGAGCCATGTCGTTGAAGAGAGCGAGGTCATCGTCGCTGTCTCTGCCACCGTCGTAGGGATGATGATGATGGGGCTCAGCTCGAGCGTGCCATGTCTCTAGTTTGCTCGGATTCCATTCGTGCCTCCGGACGGCATCAGGGCTACAATGCTTCATGGCCACAAACAAAAGCACACTTGCTCAAACCTCGCAGACATGGCAGAGATTCTCTGCCACCGCCATAGCCATCGCCATCGCCACAATCATCATCATCATCGAACGAATGCCCGCAATCCACAATGGCACCGGCCGTTTCTTGAGCTTAGCAGAAGAGATCTTCTTCCTGCGAGCACCATGCCGAGCCCGATGATTCGCACAGCCTCATGCGAAAAGCGCGAGATTTGAGGGCTCCTGAGGTCCTCGCGACCGGCGGCATGATGCGGGCGAGAATTCCTCCAAAAGTTTTAGGCGCATCAAGAAGATGGAGGAGCTCCGAGAGCTGCCATGGATCACACAAGCGAGCAGAGCGGAGCAGAGCTGAGCTGAGCTGGGCAGCAGCAGTAGCGTAACTCGAACACGCGATTCAGCTCGCTGAACAGCGATGGCGAAGGAAGAAGCTGCAGAAACAGAAGGAAAAGGGGAGATCGATGGAGGAGAAGACGATGGGATGAATGGCATGGCATGCATGGCATGGCATGCATGGCATTCATGGCATGGCATGACATGGATGGCATGGCATGGCATGACATGGATGGCATTCATGGCATGGCATGACATGGATGGCATGCATGGCATGGCGTGACATGGATGGCATGGATGGATGGCATGGGGTTCCATGTCCCAGGTGATGCATGCAATGCATGGCGTCTGATGGGGTGCATGTGCATGCATGCATGCATGCATGCAGTGTGGATGTATGTGCATGGTGTGGTGTGAGTAGGAGGAAGAAGGCAACACAATGCATGCATGGTGGTGTATGGATGCATGTTGCATGCGGTGGTAGGAAGGGTTTACATGCATGCATGCATGTTGCAGATGCATGTCTGCATGCATGTATGTTGCGGATGTATGTCTGCATGGATGTCTGCATGCATGTTGCAGATGCATGTCTGCATGCATGTTGCAGATGCATGTCTGCGTGCATGTATGTTGCGGATGTATGTCTGCATGGATGTCTGCATGGATGCATGCATGCGAGAGGGTTGTCGACGAGAACAAGTAAAATATAGAGCAGAGATGCAGATATAGAGAAGAAGACGCGAGCTGCTCTGCTAGCTAGCTGCTGCCTTTTGCAGTTTGCTGCTTTTGCAGTTTGCTGCTTTTACGGGAGCTGGGCAGAGGGGCCAACCAAGCCCAAGCGAAGCCAGCTATAGCCCCACAAAGGGGGAAAAGGAAGAAACGATTCGCTCTACGTTATCATCCATACACACTTACGATCATATGCACATATATATAAAGAAAGAAAGACTGGAATCGAAGCAAAAGCCCGAGAGCCAGAGCTGAGGCAGAAGAGGAGGCGATGAATATACAGATATATACGTATACATACATATATATATAGGTAGATATATTTGCAGATAGATGTATGCATGTAGATAAACTGTTATGGGGGCGCGGAGAGACCCCACCAGCTCTCGATCCAGCAACAGCAAGCAGCAGCAGCAGCTTAGTAAAGAAAACCGAGAAAAAATAAAAGATGATGGATGAGCTGCTTTTCTGGCTTGGCTTGTACGTCGACCGAGACAAGTTTAAGAGGGATGCATGTTCTCTCTGCTGATGATCGATCCCAGTAGTAGTGACCCAGTTCCTTCCTTTCTGCCTTTCTCTGTCCCATACATACATACATACATACATGCATGTACATACATGCATGCATACATGCCTCTGTTGTTCAAACACGCGTCTTTTATGTATAAAATACGTTCTCAGATGCTCTCCGACGTATACACGTATCTGGCGTATTGAAACCGCCCTTTTCTTCCGAGCCGACCTTCAGAAATGCCAGAAATAAGTCCCTCTGCTTTTGGGTCTTGAAAGCGAAGATCGGTCGTTCTGTAAACTCGAATTTTTAAAAGTTTGATCTTCTGCGAGTTAAGATTCTCATAGATTCACTAATAGTGCCAGCAGACGGGAACGCGTGGAAAAACTTGGAGTGATACGTGGGTTTAGTTCGCTACGAGTTTGTGCAGCTATTGAACGTATTTTAAACGTATGATTAACCTGTATTTCACAACTATGCGATCAAACATGCATCGCAAGGTTTTATAATAGTTTTCATCGAGTACGTTCATTATACGCAAGAGACGTATTGTACGCGTACGGTATGCTACAGTTTGTAACAACTTGATTCATGCATACATGCATACATACATTGATCTGCTCACCCCCAAAATGCCGTTGGGTTATTCTCATCTTCGGACAGCTAGCTACATCTCTACCAAAGGCCAGATCTCGTCGGCCGATGCTGACGCTGGTTCTCCAACGATAAGCATGTACCAACGACAAACACCCTTTCCGTGGTCATGATCTATCTCCCACCTCAATCAATATATATTTATATACATAAAACCTTATTGGGAAGTGATCAAAGAAGTTATTGTAGGGCCATGTTTGAACGTCGTCCTGGGAAAGAGATGCTCGACGAGAAACACTTTAGAAGTCTTTCTGAGCCTTTCCTTAAGGAGGCTACTATTGCGTAACTAACCCCACCCAGAAGCATCACTTTGTTCGGCGAAGCATTTGGCTGAAGAAGAAGAAGAAGAAGAAGAAGATCGTATCTCCCTTGCAGACCTGACATGTCCTCCAAGCGATTCCTGCTTCAGGAGACCCATTGGCTACCTTCCAGATCAGAGCCCGTAAAATCGGACCAACTTGGTAACGAATTACCGAGCCATTCGTGGTGAGATTGTTGTCGCGATCTCAAAATCCGAATGGAATCGGATTCGATCACCCAAGTGTACGCATAAGCCATCGCCATGCCCAGATCAGCTCCCTGCTTTGGCTCAATCCCCAGCAGCTCTGCAGTCTCTCTCGACGAGAACGTGAAGAGAAAAGCTCTGAAAGGCGCATGTAACGAGAATGTGCGCTTTCTCATGATAAAGCCCCATCCGACATGTGCATACATGTGTATAGGAATCAGATCAAGGGAATGTTTGCCACGCCACTCAACTTCCGACTGCCCACATGCAGATACAACAAGATACATATGCTTTCGGAATCGAGACTTCATCGTGTACATTGCTGCTCATAAGAAGCTGAGCTGCATGATGGGTGGTGTGTTGTACAGAGAAAAGAGGTATTAGCTGATTTTGATGCATTATTGAGAATGTGAAGAAGCTCTGTGTTTTTACTTTGTTTGTCGTGTGCGCGATTATCGTTGATTGGACTCTGAGCTAAAAAAGCCGTGTTTCCGAAGTCCATGTTGCATGTTAGCCTTTCCCAAAACACATCATGCTAAAGGTTTTTTTGGTAAACCCAACCTTGCACCAGCATGATTGAATGCACAGGTGGGGCTAGACTGAGCTTGAAACCCCCCTAAATTTGGTAGAGACTCTAATACCCAACTTCCATATCCATTCCCTGCGATTAACAAGCCCGTGCGAAAAACAGAATCGGAGCTCCGAATGAACCCTGCAGAGGGCCCAAGTCCATCGAAATCACAAGCTGAAGCGCAGAAAACAGAGAATCGAAGCTCCAAGTGAACCAACTCCGGTAATTGAAAACAACGAGAAGCGATGAACGAACAGATAAAAGCCCAAATAGGTTTCATAGTCACAACAATTGATGCTCAGCAAGTGAAAAGTTAAGTGGATTGTGTTTAAAATGGAAGGTATACAACACAAGAAAGATTTTGCCACCTCAGAAACAGAGATAAGGAGCAAATGTACAGTGGAAGCAGTTTGGGACATGAACTTTTACTCTTGCAAATGATCAAAATTCTCAGTAATGTGGTAACCAACAGCTCGATATCGCATCTCAGGCTAGGAGACCACACAGATAGATTTAAGCAATGTGAGAACCAGATTGTCCTTTTAAGTATGCCTAATGACTTGCTAACCTCTTGATATGAATCCGGACGAACAGAAAAAACCAAGCCTTGAGAGACATTAATCTATCTTCAAATTGTTTTAGACATTGATATTCCCTAGAAATGTATCATAACAACACAGTTTTGTTAGAAGCCTTCAGATCCCCAGGCTGACAATATGCCTCCCTCCCAACAAGTTCTCTTGAAGTAAAACCCCAGAAGGTATGATATACATCACAGGTTCAGAGCAGTCTGTGAAATGTTCGCTGTATGAATGAATTTTCTGACTGTTAGAGCTGGGACAATTGAAGGAAGAGATACTTAGCATCAGGAAACAAAACTGAATTGCAGCAAGGATTGCAAGGAGAAGCTTTGGATTGAAACTGTACATCGTGGTGGAAGTTGCAAACCCATCTGATCCCATTCTTTCATCATTGCACTACATCATTAGATCATCGACGGTGATGGATCAATCACTGATGCCTGCTCTCTCAATGCCATACAGGAGACAGATGCAAGCTACAGGATTATTTTCAAGTAGCCGAACTTCGTTCGTCCACCACATCATGCCATGTTCATCTGCGCAAAAGTCCGGTCCCCATTTTCTCCATGCAATCTGTGTATACTTTTGAGAAGACTTTCATTGGCTTCACTCCAAATATATCTCCCCATTACCTTCTTGACACATTACGTTGGCGCTTCGATGCTCGATTATCTTCCTCTTGTAAAGAACTACTGGGTTTCAATGACTCTCGTATTCTTGCAGCATCTTCTTTGTTCTCTTGTGGTTTCACCATACTGTCTGAGCTATTTAGAGTGGGGTTTTTATTTTCGCTTTCAATTGATTGATTTGCCTCCTTATCTGCAACAACTGATTCATTGCCTGTACATACCTTGGCCTCCTCATTATCATTGCTCGCATAGATGGGAGTATCTTCATCCTCATCTTCGTAATCAACAAGTGCAAATGTACCTCTAATATAGAAATATAAACCAAGTGTTACTTTTGTCCCAAAAGCAAGCAATCACATGAGAAATCAAAAATATCACCTCGAGGATCTAGAGTCCACAATCACAGCTTGTGCAGGCTTCGTATTCAAAGCAGTTCTTTGTTGACCTCTGCAGTCATTATTGTCATCACTGTCAAACCACTGACACCTTAATCAGCTCCCAGGAAAGACGGCTGAAATTTGTTCAAATATGAAAAGATACACAGGAATGAATGGTTTGGCACCCCATCAAACTTCAAACCTAGCTTTCTTGATGCGTTTTTCTTCATCTTTACTGAGATCTCTTTTGTTCTTCCTGGTATATTTGTCATGGACACCGCCACTCAAAGGTTCAGTTGTAGCAACCCCTGTAACCTATAAAGGGAAGAAACAAATCCATGCAGGGAAATTAGCATCAAAGCATTTGCACAACTGACATACGCATAGTTCAGATTTTTACGAACCTGGGTATATTTTATCTTCATCCTTTCAAATATATCAACATAATGAATATGCTTTAACTTCTCATAATATTTTTCTACTACATAAACCAGCAGGGTCTTTGAATAGTCCTGCACAAGGCCCAAGTTCAAGCCATTAACAACATATTATCAAGACAAGACAGGTTCTCCGGTCTGTATGAATATGCTCTGTCAAATTTTATCCATTCGATGTATAAGAATCCACTAACCACAAGAATAGTGTTGAAAAGATCCAGAACAGCAGAATCCAAAAGATTGTAACGACCACCATTTGCTAAGAAGGCTTCAACCATTGGTCCAAATAGATCATTCTTCACAATATAACGGTAGTAGAATTCATCCTATATAATAATATTGTTAAATGGTAACATCAGGCCCAATACAAATTGTTCAAAAGAAAATATGTTCTATTGTTAAAACAATCTGCTGTGTCTGTTAAATAATCCACCAAACCATAACTCTGAAAATGAGCATCACTTTACCATATATCGGAAAAGGAAGCCATTGCCCAGCCCGTTATTAGATGGAAAACAATACCATATTGCTTTATAAAAAAACAACATATTGCGATATACAAATCCAAATAATAAAACTTACTTTTCGACCAATGCATATCTTAAAAAATCTCACAGCAGCTACAACAAGGCATTTCTCTCTCCACTGTGTCAGCTTTAAAACTTTTTCCATCACCTTATTCTTCAACATATAATACCTATACAATCAAACTAGTGTTTCAAAGAAGACAAAAAATTAACCAATAACCATTCATCTAGAACTAATGCCTTCTTACTTGATCCTGAAGGTATGGTGCTGGATACAGAAGGAAAGGAGTTCACAGATGTTTCCCAGAACTTCTGAGTTTGATGCAACTGAGGATTCAGAAAGGTTGGCATCATGAGAATTCTCCTCTTTTGTGAATGACATTGAGGATGACAACACTCCAACTATTTGATTCATGTAGTTTCCATAGAATACTTCTAGAAAGGGGCTTTTTTCTGGTGGAACCTACCATGAAAAATTTGTTGAAATCAGTAAAAGCAAGAGGCATAGACTATCTCCTTTGTATTGTTTGAATACAAAAATACACTAAGTGTTGAAACTGTATACATCCTTCGTACCGCTCAAAATTTACCCCTCCCATATTCACTCTTATCTTAAAGAACTGCACAGGAAAACCATATCTATGATACTTGTAAAACCAGGGAAATTTATCCCATCCATCATTACCCAAGTTGTTTAAGCTTTTAAATTATTATGCCCATCTCACAAAACTCACATATGAGCATTTCAGTAAGTAAGTTGGCTAATGGAGTGACCATTTTTTTAAGGACTTCAAGCAGACCTACTTTACCCACTATCTCATTAAACAGTGAGCAATCAATCTTACCATATCTGCAGCATCACAATCTAAAAGCATTTTCAGAACTTCAAGCAGTTGCAGTGGAACTCCTCCCCGGCCAGAAGCAAGCATACCTGTTACCTAGTTTACAAAACACACTCATAAATATAGTAGATTGCATCACAAAGCCTTTTTCTAAAAGATATATACAGACCAGAAGACTGAGTAGAGTCTGCCCTGGTTGATGCATCAAGAAATTCTGGAGTGCTGATGACTCATAGTTGTTAAGTACAACAATCAAGATTTCAGCTCTGTGAAAACACATTAATGACAAACAATAGAATCAACAAATTTCATATCCCATCCCGTATTTCAGTTTCGAATTTGTGGCACATTTACCCGCACAATTGCATATTTTCATCTTTGCTTGCTAGTAATTCAGTCACAACATCAAATAGTCCTTCCTCCACACAGGAGCTGAAACAATCAAAGTAAAAGGTTAGCAAGAAAGAATATACCCAAAAGAAACCGAGAAAGCAGAAGACTACATATCAAACCTTAATTTTTGACTTCTTGTGCATCTTCCAAACACATGGATTATAAAAACCTTGAAATGCAATTGCAAGAGAAGGAAGACATTAGAATACATATCTTACTTTATGCAGAAAACACTTGTTACAGTGTTTCGTGGGGAAAACTTGATTGTCAGTATACTTCTTGTTTCAATGGATGTAAGTGATTTCTAAATTCTGGCCTAATTTGTGGGTCAGGTGTAGGACTCTTGGCAGAGACCAGAAGAGCTACAAAAGCCAGAGATAATGGCCACTGGTAACATGAAGAAGCCCAATGTGAATCTCAGAGACACTATCTTCACTGACTTATGGTTAAATTGACAAGATCCAAGGGGAGTCAGCCAAGTATGTAAGTGGGGCTCCTACGAAGCAGAAATATCCTAATATCACACAATTTATAACAACGTTCTGGTTCTTTGACTTGCTCATCCCTTAGTACTACAGAAAAAGAAATATCCTGGAAAATATAGCCGAACCTGAAGAGCTTCACACGAATTGGAAGTTGCAGCGTTTTGCTCAAGCTGCAAAACTCTTGGAGAAGCCGAACCTACAGACATCGACTAACGTGTAACATTGGAATTGCCTTTAAAAACTATTCACACTCATATGAGCTTATAAATGGAAACATACCAAATCTGCTTTCTCCTGTATGGGTATTTTTGAAGACTTCAACTCCTCAAACAGATTTTTAATGAATACAGTATCATCAACAAGAGCTTGCATAACCTGGAATATAAATATGGAAAAACAGTGTGCATGGGAATTTCTGTACAAATAGATACAGCCATAACAAAGCAGAAACATGTACTGAAGTGGTTAAGTTGAATGAGCATACTATAAGATTGTTATTCAGTATCATTGCATTGATGCTTGTAAATGTTAGATTGTCCAGCACATTTGGAAGAATCACATCCTGCAGCAGTAAAGACAAATGATGCTATAAGCGGCATTTTGTAATTCCTCATTATTGAACTTAAAAGAACCAAATTTTACTATTGAGAATTCCCTTGAAACTAACCAAAAACTCAATACAAGTTTCCTCTCAAATAACAGAAACTGAAGTCTCTAAATATCTACCCTCTTAATGTACCATCAGTTTCCACAAGATTGTAAAATAATTATCTTTGACTATTCTAGCACACCTTGATGTAATTGAGCCTGTAGTTCTGATGTATCTTTGCCAATATGCTTGGGTTCGATATTGGTACAGCCTGCAAATTTAATAACACGTAGCCCTATGAGAAACAGAGTTTGAGAGCTTTGAAATATGAAACAAATCCAATATTACCTCTTTAAAGATGGCATGTTCTTTAAGGTAGTTCCGGTGGTTTTGTCGTAAAATCACATCAGGGTCATCTGCAATGCATTAACAAACGAGCGATAAACTAGAATGCCTAAACACACTGTTTTCTCTTAATTTTACAAGGTGAAGAGCAGACTCACATTCCAACATTCCAATGATGTTCATAATTAGATCGTCATCAAATATGATCTCAAATATATAGCTGTCATTCAGTGAAACTGCATAAAAAACATAATCAAATATCCACAACTTGAAATCAATGATCACTTCATAATACAGAAAGCTAGAAATGCCCTCTGCTACTCAACACTGACTACATATTGTAATGATTTCTCGTTTCAAAAAACAAGAAATGGCTAGAAACTGTGACGTGTTGTACATAAGGCATCCATTTATGCAGCCTCAGATTGTCTGAAATAGAGTTATAAATGGAACAACAAAGAGCTGTGATACAAAGTTTGCCCACACTCAATTCTAGGTGACATAGGATTACAATCAATGCCTAATTGACGTCCCAAACAACTGAAACAAGAAAATACATCTTAGAATATTTTCATGTCTCAATTCAAAATAGAGAGTGAGAGAGAGAGAAGCTTACTGATCAATTTGGCTATGTTGGATAACATGTGCAAAGACTCGATTGCACCAATATCTTCACACGTCGTGAATAATTCACACAGTTTGCAAAGGAAGCTTGGCTGAAACCTAGCAAAATGATGTTAGAATCATAAAAGATATGAAATGTATGAACAAAATCCAAGTAAATATACAGAGAACTGTTAAATGGGGAGTAACCAAATCATTTCTACATTGATCCTTTGTTATTATTCAATAAGCTAAAAAAGGTCAATTGCATGTGTCATGAGTGTGTGACTATTGAAGACCTAAACGCACTGATAAGGCATGGAATGTCATGATATGTAGCAGAATTCAAGTGAATGTATCAGCTTGAAAAGTATACTTACATCTTTTACCATCAAAGAAGCCAGTTGGTCTCTCTCCAAAAATGACAGGGATGCATCTGTGAGAATCTGCAGAACAAACAGGAAATCTAAAAACCTTTAATCTATGAATAATATATTCAGATATAAAACAGAAAATATGGTGTCGTTTTGAGAATTTTTGCAACAGCATCAAATTCATCTGTAGGATACATTACTAGCATTCCTGTGTTCAATCAATCTCAGGCCTGCCACTTTTCAGCCACAAGTGCATTTCTAGCAGAGGGTGAAATAAAAGCTGAATGGCATAGGTTTTTAATTTGCTATGCAGTTTCTAATGTATAAAACTATAGTCTATAAGCCTAACATTACATCTAGGTTTCTATTCAATCAATATTGATAACCATTGGGATCCTGTTCTGATATTAAATGAAGGCTTTTACGGACTTCATACCTTCAAAATTTTCTCCAATGATGAAATATTGACTGTTGGTAAATCCAAGAGTTCATCCTGTACACTATCTGGAAAGAGAAGAATCAATCATATAACAAAAATTTGCATTTACAAGAAATTTTCCCTCAAAGCAATGCCATGTGTTAGGACATCTCTCCAGGACTCACATGAGGTGATTCAAGAAACAATACACTTGCTGTACTGTTAATTGTATCTTATTCATTATTGCTATTAAATAGTTACAGTTAGTTTGTTTGGCAGAGTAGTGCATGTTTGAACCCTCAGTTGAACTGAGGGACCATCCATCCTCTGCTGCATTTTTAAATAGTGCATTCTAGTCCCTCAGTGCAACTGTTTGAACCAACTCAACCACAATAGCTGATGAACGTTTGATTGTAATCTGATAAAAGTCTTCCCTATCAGTACATCCTTTCACTGTAAGCAAACAGAGTTCCTATCACCACATTAGTTCCATAACCTTAACTAGATAGTATATTGCTATCATCAGAGAACATAATTTGGTCCAATCACAAGCAGCCGTATGTATTTCTAATCACAATAGTCCTTTATCAATTAAGTTATTAACAACTGACTCTTCATCTAAGCTCACAATTGGTGAGAGGGATCCCCATCACAATCACAAACAAACTTCTTGGTGATAGGTACCCCACTAGCCCCAATAAGATTTGGAGCGCAGCCAAATTATGAAACAATTGGGCCATACTGCATAAGTTCCTTGAACTTAAGTTCTTTGACCAAATTATGCAACAATTGGACCATACTGATTATGTTAACGCATACATTGAATTCTTCCTTTTGTGAATTCCACATAGTAAGACTAGCAAAAGGAGGAAAACAACAGTATCCAAATGTGTAGAACCATGGAAGACTCCATAGAAAGGAAGATCAGGATTCTTATAAAAAATTAGCTTTCTTCTGATTAAGATTTTCAAAACTTTGTGCATTCCCAATTTGCCGAACAATAGTACACAGAGTGACTTATCAGAACCTACCAGACATTTCCCAGAATCTAGGCAGAAGAAATAAAGAACTTTATATGATATGACTCACCTCCTTCTGAGGTAAAATGGTTGGATTTGCGAAATTCATAGATTTGATCCCTGAAATTAAGATATAGGTAGGGGTATTTTGTCAGTACAACATTGATTGTAAAACATATTGGCTACCCTCCATGTTATGTTTCTAGTAAAGCTGTGTTGTGCACATAAACTTATGTAATTCAATTTACAAAGAATAAAATAAAGGGAATACCAGATAAGAGAACAGCACAGATTCTCCTCGAAACTCAAAGCAAGATCTGTTGCAGCCTCAGGATCCCTCCAAGATATGATTGAATCTGTGATAATGATTCAGAGAACTATGAAATATTCATAGAAGCACTCAAATATGCTTGTGTTTTCTGTTAAGTCCCATAAGAATTCTTTAAACGTTATAGGAAATTGAAAAAGCATGTATCATAGCCAAAATTTGAACTAAGCACTTATATTGATGGTTGAGGAATCAGCCATAAATATTCACGTCACAAAAGAATGTACAAGATTACAGAAAGAATCAGAAAGATAGAATGATAGAACAAAATTTCACATTTTAGCACTGTATCAAACGTCCATGACAACTTTCAAAAACCATTTGAGCTGAAGTGTGTTATTTCAATAACTCAAATGTCAATGCCTTCATCACAAAGAACTAGGAGTTTGATCTGATAAATATGAACCATAGAGAGAATCCCGAAACAGCTGTTTGAAAAAAAAAATTTAAAATGAACAATCATGGCAACATTGTGAGTTCATCAAGCTAAGCATCAGATCCCATCTTTTTTCCATTAAGAAAAAATTCAGAATACTTACAAAAATTTTACATGGTTCTGCTCTCATAATGCCCAAATGAAATTCAGATACTGTGTACCAGAATTTTATAGCAAATCAATCAGACCAAAGGTTAAAATATGAATGCTATTTATAATTTCCTTTTGCAAGAAAAATGCAACTGGTTAGGAAGCTATCTATCCGTATCACACATGGTGATGTTCATTGACATCCGTTTTGCAGTATCTTCACGTCAGCAGCCATACCATCTGTCTTGTGATAAGTATCTTCTTTTGAAATCCTATGCACCAACAATTTCGAGTTGTCTTCCTCATTAATTACTACCAGGCTCGCGGCCTCTGCAAGCTGAATGTACCGACAACAGGAAGTTAATAAATAACAATGTAAATCAGAATTATGCACTACAAAAATAGAGCTACCTCTGAATATTCAAATGAGACATGACCAGTGCCCTTGTCAACCCAATTTCCTTCATCATTCAGCTTGTAAACCTTAGCACGCTGCAGAAATTATGAATTATATTAATTTATGTACACTTAATTGACATCCTTTCACATTTATGCTTCTTCAGTACATTCGATTACTTCCTAACCAACAAAAGACCTTTTGAGGTAGGATCTCCACAAAGCCATAAGAAGACTCGTAGTGATTACAATGAAAATTATTTTTCTATCAAGGAAACTACAAAATAGACATTCTGAAGATGTTCAAATAAGCACGTCCAGTACTTCTACGTCCTTCAACAGCATACATGACCCAATTGATAACAAAATGCATATTAGCATTAATGTATGGAATGGTTACAAGAATGGTTGGATAAAGCGAACATGCACTTATAGGCAAGAAAAGGTGACGCCAAAAGCTGATCACTCGAGCTATTAACATACACATGAATAGAAAAAGAGGGCGGATACATTTAACAAGTACACCGTCAAGGCCTTAAATACTTCTTTTAAGCATAAGACGGTTTTCCAAGGAAGCAAATATGGCAGATGGTCCATGCAAACCATTTCTGACAGCATCATAAAAGGCAAACAAGCCTGTAGCAGTGACTTTATCAGTCACAGACAGCAGCGTCTTTATTGAGATTCCAATGGAAGAAACAAACTTTAACAGATTCTAGATTGGGAGTTTTCTATTGAAATCTGACTGCGTTTATGATCTTACTTGTTTTTCCATAGCCAAGTGAAGGATCATGATGCTAATTGTGTGTCAGTACTACTCACTAGGTAGGGCGTTTGTGTGCTTTCCTGGTAGTGATAATTCGAATAGTGAAGTAAGGATAAAACCAAAATTTATGCTTATATGAGCTACGGAAGGTGACTCCTCCAACACATCAATGTAAATAAGAAATTATGGACATGAGATGATTCTACGCTGTCTCTGCTTGTAAAACGTAAGGACTGAACAAAGAGGAAAAAGTGTGGTGCTTATTATAAAAATACAAAGGATCTTACCAGTAGAATACAGAATAGGTGGGAGAGATTTCACCGCATGGTTCATCAGTTACATAAAATTGGTTAGATATTACCATCTCGTGAAATGTGCCAGTGGAAGTGATTCCTCTGGCACATCAATGTACATCAGCAAATGATGGGCTTGAGGTGATTCTATATTGACACTGCTTATAAAACGTAAGCATCACGTGGGTGAAGAGGAGTGAAAGAGAAGCACTCATAATAAAAATACAAGGTTTTAATGCTACGATACAGAAACGGGGGGTGATATTTCAGCATATTGTTCATCAGATACATATAATTGGTAAGATATTTCCTTCTTATGACATCTCTTGGCATTCAGCACGTAGACGAGATGAATTTTGAAGGCATTTTGGTTCTCGATGATGAAATTCATTACCCGTGGGTAGCTCAAAAAAACAAAAGAAGGATGTTGAATCTACGGCTTGCTTTATACAGAGGACTGTCATACAGAGCAAACTTCATCATGAACCGGAACGAGCATGTCTACATCTTGAGAACTAGAAAACGCCAGAACCACAGTGGCCAAGAAGCAGTTCCTGGTGATTTGGTTTTCTACAGTTTCTTAATACTGAACTTAATCTTGATTAGAGCCATCCAGATTTCGCAAAAGTAGTCATATGCAATTCAAGGAGAAGGATTCATCATGTGAGAAAGAAAGTCATGAACGACGATAACTTAAAAGCTTTATGGCAGTAATCCGACCAACACGTGTTTGGGGAATGCCGAAGATTGAGACCTCACAGAGAGAAAACAAAACCAACGAATGCAAGATGAAAGAGTGTGATAATTTGCGGAGGAGAGGAAAGTCCGGATGAACATTATGGCTGACGCGTGATGTGGGGGGGGGAACGACCAAAGCAAATTCGATTTCCTCCTCCTTTCTTTCTTGGGAGATTGGTCTTGCTCGGGAGCAAAAAAGAAAAAGACCACTCGGTTCCTTCCACCTGCACATTTTGGCGGGACGGATGTGGAGGCTCCGGAGAGCGAGATTTTTGGCAGCGAAAGAAGAGTCCAATTCCAACCCGCACATTTTGGCAGGACGGATATGGAGAGCGAGATATCATCGGCCGCAGAAGAAGCGATCGGTTTTCCACCGGCTGGAGCATTTCGGCAGGAAGGGGACGGAAGCTCCGGAGAGCGAGAAGAAGTGATCGGTTCCCACCCGCACATTTTAGGCAGGGCGGGAATGAGCAGGAGGTGGACAATGAGAGCTCAAAAGATACAGAGAGGGAGCTGGGGGCTGCGTACCTGTCCTGCGTGAGGCGGCGACGGCGATGGCGACGGCGATGGCGATGGCGACGGCGATGGCGACGGCGACGGCGACGGCTGCTTCTTGGCCTTCATCTTCGTCGTCGTCTTCGTTCTCAGGCGCGAAGGCGCTGAGGAATGTATGTATGTATGTGTGTGTGTGTGTATGCATGCATGCATGTGTGGGTGTATGTATGTATGCATGCATGGGTGTGTGCATGTATGTATGTGTGCATGCATGCATGTGTGCATGTATGTATGTGTGGCTGTGTGTGCATGTGTGCATGCGTATGTGCGTGTGTGCCTGCATGCATGTGTGTGTGCATGTATGTGTGCGTGGATGCATGTATGTATGTGCGCATGCATGTGTAAGCATGTATGTGTGTCTGCATCATGTATGTGTGCATGCGTGTATGCATGTGTGTCTGCATGCATGTGTGCGTGTGCGTATGTGTGTGTGCATGTATGTATGTGTGCATGCATGTATGCATGTGTGCATGTGTATGGATGTATGTGCATGTGCGCATGTATGTGTGTCTGCATGCATGTATGTGTGCATGCGTGTATGCATGTGTGTCTGCATGCATGTGTGTGTGCCCGTATGTGTGTGCGCATGTGTGTATGTGTGCATGCATGTATGTATGTGTGCATGTGTGTATATGTATGTATGTGTATGTATGTGTATGTATGCATGTGTGCGTGTGCTTGTATGTGTGTGCATGGCATGGTATGTATGGTGAGTATGCAGGCATGCGTGTGTGTGTATGTGTGCGTGGGTGTATGTATGTATGTGCATGCATCCATACATACATACGTGCGTATGCATGTATGTGCATGTGCATGTATGTGGTGCGGCTTATGTGCATGCATGCATACATGCATATGCTCGTGTGTGTGTGTAAAACTTCAAATTTGTTTGGAGAACGAATGAAAAACGAAGAGGGAATGGTTTCAGTCGAATCCGATTACGTAAGCTCACCGATTTCAGAAATCGACTGGCTAAATTAATCTTCCATTAAAGCATTTTTCTCCTGTTTCGTATGATTAAAGTACCTAGTGATAAATTGAAGGTTGATTTTTTTTTCTCTCAAACCAGTGATAAATTGAAGGTTTTGTTCCAATTGGCTGATTAATCTTTCGTTAAAGCGTTTTTGCCTGTTTTGTATGATTAAAATATTTGTGAGAAATTGAAGGTTGATTATTTTTTCTCATACCACTGATAAATTGAAGGTTTTTGTTCCTTTTTTTTTCCCCAAAACCCAAACTATCGAATCATTCCAATGTTCATGTCACTCTTCGTATCAAGGTTTTTCCTACTGTAACAACTGTGTTTTCTTTTACATGTTGTGTATCCCACGTACTAGCTCTCTTCGTCCCCATCGTCAGCGTATTTTTCAAAAGCCAAAAGTGTCAATCACAATGTGGACGTGTTATTAATAGGCCCACTGATCAGGCAGCTCTCGACATCTTCACGTACTTAGCTAGTGGAGTGAAATATAATGATCGACAACAGATATGTTGATCATGTATATCATTATGGATGAGAAGTACATGCATAATGATAATGTTCCTTAACTCTCGAATCTTACGTCTCTAACTAAACCTTGAACCTTGTTTTCTTTTCTCTCGCACTTAGATACCTCTCCTAAGCAATCCTCGATTCAATCACACATTTCACACTCGTCTGCCCAATCGTGTCAATCAGGCAAATTGAAACTTATATTAATCAAACAATCGACCAATCACTAGTGCCACTCAATCCAACAATCAATTGGACCACAACCTCATCACCAATTGCCATCGAGAAACATAGGCCATTACCGAGAGACAGTAACAACGCCTCCCTCGTCTACAGTATCTCTCCTCCATCCTGGAATGGCTCAAGTTGGAGATTTATCAAAGGCGTAAGTTGCAGTCAATCAAAGCATAAGACATTCGTTTCTCTACAAAGTTCAAGACTTATGTATGCGTAATTCTTGTTTCTATTCTTATTTTGAGACAAAAACATTTGTTAATTTGGCATTTTACATTTTGTTGTGAGCATGAAGCATCTCATGCCTCGCAAAACTCTCTCGAATTACCTTCCTATCCTAGTTGTCATATTAGCTCTATATGTACAACTTCTCACAAGCTGTATCGAGAATGCAACAACTAGATAATTAAACAATGCACGAGAGAATGTCTATGGAATGCATCCAATAGTTAGTGTATGCCATTTTGTATTGAATTTTAGTCTTTGAAATTGAATTGGATGTCAAGAGTGAATTCATCACTTCCCTATTTTGACAGTGACATCTCATGAATGGTGATATCCCAAAAGATGCCATTGAAGCGACACAAGCGGCATCAGTATGTCAAGCAAGATCAATCTTGTGATCAACAGTGCAAGCTCCTAGATTAAATGCTTTTGAAATACTTGCGGTTTTCATGAATTGCTGCAGCTCTCTTTGAGACGAGAATCATCGGACATTGGTAGAACTCCTGTTGTGGTAACCAGAGCATCGATGGGCATGTCTTTGGCATCCGTTGGGATAATTTCATCTAGAATCTGCAAAGAATATGCTAGCCCCACTGCACAATTTTATTTCAAAACAGAAAAGGTATTTTAGAATACATATGTATCCGCCACAAAACAACCTTGAGGTTTCTTCACATTGAGGCTGTAACCTATTTTCCTTTCTTATTTTCTTCTAAACTGATGCCACGAGTTTGAATCGCAAGAAGTAGACAACATTTGGAGCATCATCATTGAACTGGTCTTTGCTAAGCACAAGGCTGTATGTATCTCTCAATGTTCAAAACGTTCCAACCAACCGATGTTCCTCGGAACATGTATGAACTAGTTTGACCCCTTCTTTTCTTTTCATTGTGTTTTCCTGGCTACATACCAAAAGCTACTTAGCTCCCACTATGGATACAATTCAGTGATACAAAACTGGATTTGCTAAATATGCTGGAGCCACTTTGCCCATCCTGAAGGCCAATAATAGTCTCAATACCAAACAAAATGAACTATATGAACCTGTATCGCTCAGAGACGCTAAAAAAGATCCACCACTCCTATCAAGCAGTGAGAAATCACCACCCCAACCCTCTTCAGACAAATCAGAGCTACCGCGCATTCTATAGAGTTTATACATGGTTGCCATGCATGTCTGAGCCTAGCATTCACATGAAATTCAGGGCCTAAAAGCTGAGAGAAAATGGGATCGTGCAAACCATGCCAAACTAATTCCTACGTTACGGTTGATTTCACTACCTTCATAAGGGAGAGAGAAGTCGAACAGAAGCCTTACAAAGAAGAAATTGATCTGATTTATTGAGCTAATTTAGTTCGTCTCACCACACACATACTCTTGTACATTTTCATACTAGCCTTTTTTCTGATTTATATTATCAGCCAGATATTTATTCTATTTCCCATAACGGTCCCTTGTCAATTTCTCTTGTTATCAGACTTTATATCAGTTTCACTGGGTGTAATAATTCCTGCAGTATCTTCAATCTTCTGAGCATGTGCAATTCGGAACATTAGTCAAAGATAGAACCTTGATGCAGAAACTTCGGATAGCTTACCTAATAGTGGAGGCTTCCAACCCTTCTTTGTGGCATGGAGTTCATAATTTTTTAAAAATGCATCATAGTACCTATTAAACAGAACGTACCCGCCTTTTAAAGTGAACCCCGATTGGAAAGTAATGGAAATGCACAAAGCATGAATCCTTTCGAGTAAATTCATGTGATTATGAAACTATAACAAAACATGGCAGTTGAACCAGAAACATACCCACCACCACGACCAAGCCGTCTCCCACCTCGATCAAAAGCCAACCCTGCAATTCAGAGACCAGTACTAATGTGTTCTAGTTCAGACAAGAACAAATAATTCCTTATTCTAATTAGTCAGTGCCATTCACATAGTATTAAATAAATTAGATCTAGAGAGAAATCAAGAGCAGAGCCATACCTGGCAGCAATATTAGATCTATTGGTTGGTCAGACTGTATCACTACAATCAAAGAAATTGTTACTACATTTATGCCAAAATAAAAGGGACTCGAGTAAACACCCAGAAACACCTATCACCATCTTCACGTGGCTTTCCATTTTCATCGACTGGATTCGGCTCCAATATCCCCATTGAATTTTTCGTCATATCTCCATAACTGGTAATGTGAAAAAATTTCATATGGCTTTGCTTGTCTTCAATCCAGGGAACGTAGACAGTCTTTGGATGGTCTGCATGCCAAAGTGACCAAAAAGATTCATCTACATTACAATTTGATTGTTTAGTAAAGTAAGATGTTCAGCATCGGAGCACATGGTTGTAACAAAATGTCTAGGTTGATTGAATAGGAAAATCCTGATCGGCTGATACAGTTTGCTCTGTCGTCACAGGTGAAACATCTCGCCCAGTCTAGGTCAAAGTCCGTGATGCATTTATATCCAACCAGAACATATTGGTAGAAGAGAATGAGCTGAGAAATGCATAATCAAAAGCATAAGCTTGTGAAGCAATAAGCTCCGATGACAGTAGTAAAGCTGTTGAGGACACCAGTAAACTTGGTCAGAAACACAACGCAATGGCATGACAATCCAATGGCATGGCCTCTCTACTTCTGCAGTAGGCTAACCATATTGGTAAGCGATTCGGACCTCAACAATGTCATTCATTCATGGATGCTTGATCCCTTGCTATTGTAATAGACTTACTTCGTCGGTGAGATAATCGGCTACCATGCACACACAAGACCTTCGGTTCGAATACCAGCCTTGACTCGTTGATGGTGTATTAACTTAGATGTACCTAAGTTTGAGTAGATGTACGAGAACTGGGATTTGAATCGTGTCATTGTTCATCGTTTCCTTCTTTTTCTTTGCAATGGCCTTAACCAGTTCATAAGTCATTAAGGCTATGAAGATATGGTTCTAGGGCTAGTAGAGCTTCCTTTGCTCAGCTCCTAGGTAGCCCACTTGCCCTTGCAGTAAGCAAAATATATATGGAAACTTCTGTGCATCTTGTTATCAGTTTTCCTGAACTACATACATATTGCATCCGCACCAATGGATTTCACAATCTCCAAGCAGTGAGACGGCCCCGTATGGATTCTCTCTCTCTCTCTCTCTCTCTCTCTCTCTCTCTCTCTCTCTCTCTCTCTCTCTCTCTCTCTCTCTCTCTCTCT
>JBBBWG010005558.1:0-54827 GCA_037176905.1 Azolla pinnata
GATAGATAGATAGATAGATAGATAGATATAGATTATAGATATGTACACAGACATGCATTCATACATACATACCATGGCCACGATAATGTATGAAACCTAATCATGCCCCCCATTTTGCAGAGTCAACTGCTACATTGTGCATTTTTCTTTAGGTGACCTGTCAGCCCTTTTAGCTACACACGATGTGGAAATCTGCCATCCATCCATGTGTTGTCTGCAACAGCAAAGGCATTTCATATTTAGTTTATTCAGGTAGTATAGAATCATTCATGTCAGACTGCAAAAAATTTGGGGTTGTTATTCCTCTTTCATTAGCAGTTCAATAGCATATTTTGGAGGCAAGGTGCTGCTGACAAATACATACATACCCCGGGGTTCCTGCGATCAATCACCTCACATCTTGTCGCTCCAGTAAGCGTCCTGCGAACTTCCACGACTTTGTTTCTGAGCATAAGAAATGGAATAGAATTAGGTGGTAGAAATGCAATTCTTTCTCATCACCATGGATTCTGTGACCTTAGCACTACATATATGGAGGTCTTTCGAAATTATCAGCCCTGATTCCAGATTCCCGAAATCAGTAATGTGGACAGACACATGGCATGGAACAGAACAAGTTCGAATGATCACAACAACTACCATGGATAGAGCTACATCGATGAAAACCCCCAAGTAAATCATCTGTTTGAGCTTTCATGAGGATTCCAACAAAAATATCCCGGATTATGAATTCAGATCTGTGCCTCAATTCATGCTGAGAATGTGCAGATAGAAACTGTGATTTTCTTCCTTCCATTACTTTTTATGTTAAGCATCAAAATGCTTGCTGAAGTAGCAGTGCATTGCTGTTGTTGGATGAGGTAGAAGTCACAGACTCTACTAGTGGTGGTGGTGGTGGTGGTGGTGGTGGGGACATGGCTCTGCCTCTGCAAGTTTCTTTTTCTTCTCTCCCTCTTTTCTTTTTCTTTCCTTCTTTTTGGAGCTCATGTCTTATAAAGAAAAACGATGATTTGATCACATCTGTCTACCCTACATCAGTGGGCACACTCATTCAATCAATCATTGATTTCACCGACGCCACCATGTGTTAGCCATTTAATGGAGTTTAGATGAAGGATGTGGAAATGATCCATCAAAAAGTGTACTGTGCCCTTGCTTTCACTATATAAAGAAACAGAGATGAGAGCTCACAGTAACACATGTCATTCGGGAGAGAAGCAGCTAAGGTTTCTGATCAATCCTTGATACTTTATCTATCTAACTAATTCATAACTATAGCAGCAGTACCTGGATTGAAGTTCACATATGATGAGATATCTCTGGAGAGCTCTTGCTGATCCTGAAGCATAGATCAGCAGGCAGGGTCATTATCTTATTCATTCACTCCTTGTCAATACATATCCTGAGAGATATGTTGATCCAGTGAATCTAAAAAGACATTTGGGAATCCATGGTGGAGTCCATTAGCAGCAGCAGCAGCAACAGCAGCCGCTGCAGCAGCACAAGCAGCAATACTGCTATAGGAGGTTCTTCGCATGGACACCGCGCAACTCCTTCTTTGATTGTGCCTTGCACCTCCATCAATATTTTGCCTTTCTCCTGTCAACAACGCCAACGACGAGGACTCTGCTTCCAACCCAGCAACAAGCTCTATTTCCCTTGTGAGTTTCATCTCCCCGTTCGACAAGATCCACAGAGAAGTGTCCTCAATCTGCTCATAATATAGAATTCTTGATTCTCGAATTTTGTTCTTCGACGAGATCCACAAAGAACTGCACTCTCACCATCATTTTTTGATTGTAGCCATGTATAATTTGGACCATCACGGAGATGACCTTCATCCACAGAAACTTAGGACTTGAGTTACAATATACACTAGATCCACATGGCCTGTGGTCTTGAAGACTGTAGTTATGTAAAGTATAATAAATAACAATGAATGTGGTTTAGGCAGATGTACTTACATACACTGCATCATAACAAAGATGTATGGAAGTATGGAATCCCAGCTCCATGGCCTGGTGGTGTTCTACATTCAGTTATTTTACACTGCTCCAGAAGGAATCTGACCTCGTGGCTTTAGCTCACAAGTGCCCAGAGTCCATTGCTAAAAGATGCTGAAAAATAAAAATAGGGGATCTGAAAGCATGGAGACTAGACAGAACTATTCATTTAGTTTACAACAATTACAAACCCGTTACATAAAATTAAGGAAGGAAGAAGAATACATGAAATTAATAGGGGGCTGCTACCAAATACCAAACACAATGGCCCACTGCTACCATCATCTTTTACCATTTCCGCTGGCAAAACAATACCTTGTTTCCTTCTCAATTACACCTTTCTAAGACCAAGTGGCTTCTATCTTTCTCATCCACAATCTCCACCCAACTTGCCACCAGAATATCTTTAGCAAAATGTGAAATATGAAAAAGAAAGGTCACACCTGCATGGCTGAATGTCAATTGGATCCTCTACACAACTGAAATTTCTACGCTCCAAAACCAGGCTTTGATTTTCTCCAATTTTATTAGTGTTTGCCATGATCAGCTTCAAAACAGCTTGCCGTGTGTGTGAAATCAGGCATTCTGGATGATCATGGATGTCTCATAAGAACTTAACAAGGTAGATTTTTTAACCACCAATTTTCATGTTGACTTCCACTAGGTAGAACTTGTTGGTAGTTTTAATTGGCTTTTGTTCTCAGTCCTGTTTCACATCAACGGCAGAACATACATAGCTCATGGAGACATTTATGCCAATAATGTACTTAATCTTGCAGTATAAAATAAATGAAGGATGGTTTGAATAAAAATCTATCCCCTGATGTCAAAGGGCATATAAAAACTGCCTGTTGGATGCGTGTGCAGATGAACCAGGAAAACAGTCTACAAGTGCTGTGAGAATAATGAATGTCAGTAGCTCACCCATGGCATTTAAAGTAAGCAACAGGCTTTTGACGTTTAACACTTACACCTGCCTTTGTGGGTTCTTCTGAAAGTTGCTATGATATTATTTTTTTCCCTCAGTTTCAGACAACATCCCCCAAGAGTTGTTTTATGAGGCCTCCTAATGGCGTCCTCGCACCGGGAGACTCAATTGTTGCTAGTGGTACTGTGTTTAATTCAATGTGGAGTCTAAGCCAACTTCTAGACGCACACACTCATACAAACACATACACAAATGTGTTTTGAGTACATTTGTGTAATGTGTGTGTATGAGAGAAAGCGTGCACATATCTATATATCTACATGAGAATGTCTGCATGTAACCAAGGTATAAGTGTTGATGTGTACAGTTGTTAAATTCATCGAACTCCCCAAGGCTCCCGAACAAGCTCCGCTTGTTGTGCAGAAGAGATCCACTCGTGACAAGTTCAAGATAGTGAGTTTGAAGATAAAGGAAGGTGTTGAATTCACCCCAGATCTGGTAGGAACTAAAAGAAAATAGAGAAAAAATTTTAACTAAAGAAAATCAGAAAAGTTGTTTCTATCACTACTCCCACTCTGTGGCTTCCTCACTTGTAGACACTTAAGTTTCACTTACTGTTAAGACTTGTTACTTAGTTAAAGAACCGGTGAAGCTTGTCTGAGGTACTACAACCATACTTAAAAACTGCTTTGTGGTATGTGATAAACGCAGTTTGAAGAGCATAAAGAGCTTGTTGCTATGGAGCAGATCCTGCAAGTGGTTCTTTTAAACCCAAGTCACCATTGTCACGTATGTACAGAATATATTTTCAATTGCCTCAAAACAGCACATCACAAACCCCAACTGTGTATAGCTGATGATTTCAGAATTCATAAATGATTTGATTGTTCAGGAGTCAGCTCAGCTAAAGTTGCTCCTTGCTGAAGCGGATGCGGCACAAAAGGCTCGAAAAAAGTTAGGATTGCAAACACCAAGCTCTGTAGCTAACATCAGTGATATCAATATATTGGAAGAATGGGTAAAAACTAATGACCCTTGAATCCATCTTATCATGAGAAACTCGTCTAGATAGAGTAATAAGACATTGATAATGCACATAGCAGTGTTTCAGTTTCATTAAAAAATCAGAGAGTTTATGTTTATAGGAAAAGATCAATTTCATAGCCCAGAAGATCATATGAAAATGATTCAAAAGTGACCAATAATTATAGGCATAACCAGATCTTTGTTATGCCCTCTGTGCTTATTGCGTTTTGTGTTCCATGCAGCGGCAGCGGAAATTAGCTCGAGAAAGGAAATAAGTGAGGTGTTCTACTACTGTGAAAACAGAGTTGAATCAGTGCATACAATCTGTAGCTACTTAATATACATGTACATTAAATAGCCGAGATGATCCTTAACATGCCTATTTAATTAGATTCAGAGCTTTAACATTGTGTTGCACTCAATTAAGCATACCTACAGGAAAAAACAGCAATATGAAATATTTAAGTTGAAGCGAATCTCATACAAGGTTTTGCAGTCATCTCCAATATACTAGTTGAGAAATCAAAAACTTGGCCTCGTCTCAATACAGATTAGATTTTTTGCCGGATGTAAAACAGTCATAGATAGAATGAATGCAAGTTTATCGATAAAATTTTGAATCAATTTTGAGCTGTTGAACGGTTGAAACATTCTCTGAAGTGATCTAACGCTTTCTAACATGGTATAAGCTTTCAAAATCAATCTATATAGACGCTTGCTATCATACTGCAATTTAAAAAGCAGAAACATAAACCTAACAGAAAATATCATATGCATACACGAAGGATATCATGCTGAATACCACTTCTTTTAGTATAAATCTATAGAAGCCCTCATAGGGGTTGACTAGGAGCAACAATCCAGGGCTCCCCATAAAATATCACCAATAGTCCTAGAAATGCTAACGTTGTAGGTGGTCCAATATGGTTTCTAGAACGGACAACACATACTAGTCACAGTTGGGATAATATAGAGTGTTTTATTTCAATAACCCCAGATTGAAGTGCAGAAACCTCTGCCATCTAAGAATAATTTGAAAAGCCAGAAGAATATAAATCATTTGAAACTCAAGAAAATATGGCTTTACCTCTTGAAACTATGATAGTTTACTCGAGTCTTGCAGCTTGTTGTGTGCTTTATTATAGATCTCCCCATCCCACAAACTGAAATTCCTGTAAACGAAGCCCGTTACAATCCTTAACAAGAAAAATTGTGAATATCATTGAATTCGTCGTTTTCTTATTACCTGTGGGCAGCAGCATGGATGAACATCTCAATTAATGAGACAAAAGATTTAATGTCTTCAGAACTTAGGAAAACTCTGTACATAAAGAACTCTTCCTACTCTGCATGAACAAACTGATCTCTTATGCATATCAACGTTGAGCTTCAACTTGATATTGAGAAACTAACGATGTGATGCTTCTCATGCATGTCACTGTTTTTGCTAGGAGATTCAGAATATGTCCAGGACCCCACACTCCAATTATACATTCGCATGACCTCCGGGTGCTTTGAACTCGCTAATTTATTGGATCAATTTTCATCCCCTACATCTCTCACCATGAAAACATCCAAATAGATGTTTGACATGCACACATACACTACCTGATCTTTCTCATCCAGTTCTAGGGCTTGTTCAAAGGCATCTCTACCGAGCTCCAGATTACTCCATTTTCTACAAGCTCCCATCACAATATGCCATACTACAATATCAGGAAGAAATGGCATGTTCTCTATGATTGCTACAGCCAGTACTAAACGACCTGCACGTGCAAATATATCGACCATGCATGTAAAATGGTCACGAGTCGGAACTAAACCATATTGATTTCTTAGGGTCTCAAAGTACGCTTCCCCTTCGGCCACTAAGCCTGTATGACTACATGCATTAAGAACACTTACAAATGTTGACAAATTTGGTTCCACACTGTTATTAATCAATTTGTTAAAACTATGGAACACATTCTCACTATTGCCTAATTGAGCATATCCTGAAATTAATGCATTAAAAGAAATGACATCCTGACCATGAAGCTTGTCAAACACTTGGAGTGCTTCTGCAAGAGAGCCACATTTAGCATACATATCAACCAGGATATTTCCAACAAGAAGCTCCCCTTCAAAGCCCCTCTCAATTATTTCCGTGTGTATATACCTGCCCTTGATTTTCGACCCTATGCTTGCACAGGCCTTCAAACCGCAAATACATGCAATAAAATTAGGAGAGATTCCTTGATGCTGCATCTCATCAAAACAATGAAGTGCTTCATCACAGCAACCATATTCAAAATAACCAACAAGAAGGGCAGTCCAAGAAACAACATCGTGAATAGAAATCTTGTTGAACAATCCTTGTGCTTCTAAGAGCAGTCCACATTTTCCATACATATCTACCAATATATTGCCAACAGATGGCTCAACTTCAAGCCCTCGCTTAACAATATCAGAATGTATTTCTTGACCCTTTTCTATGGCTCGAACACTGCTGCATGCTTTCAGAGTGCAAATGAAAGTGCCCGCATCAGGCGGGATTCCTTCATCTTGCATCTTCTTCAAACAATCGATCGCTTCCCCACCTTGCCCTTGTTCAACATATTCCACGATTAATGAATTCCAGGCAGCTACAGTTCGAGATGGTAGTTTGACAAAAACCTCGAGTGCCTCTAGCAACAAGCCACATTTGGCATACAAATCCACTAAAACGCTGTTATCAAGGTCAGCTTCTAGACCTTTTATGATAACCTCAGAGTGGCATTTTTGCCCATCTACTGCAGCTCTGATGTTAGCACAAGCTTTTAAGGCGCAGACATAGGTAATAGTGCTCTTGGAAATGCCCTCTTGCTGCATGTGCTCCAGACGGCAAAACGCCTCTTTGGTGTACTCATATTCAGCGTACCCTGCAATCAATGCATTCCATGAGACAACATCACGGACCGGAAGGTTCTCGAACACAGCTGCAGCAGAGTCCAGCGATTGACATTTTGCGTACATATCAATAAGGGCATTGCCAACAAGTAGATCTCTTTCGAATCCGTGTAACACCGCATCCGTATAGAGCTTGTTGCCCTTTTGTAAATCTTTTACACAACCGCACGCTCTCAACCAGCAAATGAAGGTTACAATGCTGGGAGAGATCGCCTCTATTTGCATTTGCTCTGATAAGGACAGTGCCACATCTGCGAGCCCATGTTCCACATACCCTGAGAGGAGCGCCGTCCATACAACCACATTACGATCTTTAAGACCGCCAAAAACACTTGACGCTTCAACAAGATAACCACATTTGGCGTAAAAGTCTACCAATACACTACCAACGAACACATTCCTTTCCAGCAACCCATTCCGAACGATGTCTGCATGAAGTTCTTGTCCTTTGCTTAACGCGTTAATACCTATAACCACACAAGCTCTCAAGACACATACGAATGCCGATGCATCCAGTGATAAACCATTGGATTCGATCTGTGTTAGGCAATGGAGAGCTTCTTCGGCGTGTCCATTCTCGGCATACCCTGCGATAAGTGCGGTCCAAGTGACAACATTGCGGATAGGAAGCTTGTCGAAGACCTCTCGAGCTTCCTTGAACAAACCACGTTTGGTGTACATATCCACCAGGGCGCTGCCGATGAAGACATCGCCGAGGAGGCCTCTCCGAGCGATTTCGGAGTGAATGTGGTTACCTGTGCAACGATCTTCCAGGAAGGTGCAAGCTTTGAGGAGGTGGACCAAGGCGTGAGCGTCGGGAGGAGGCTGGAAGGAGGCAGTAGGACCCTGGATCCTGTGGTGGTACAGGGCCAAGGCGGGCCGGAATTGCGCCCGCTGCACGTACTCGATCACAAGGGCTTTCCATGAGCAAGGGCGACGAGGACGCAGAGCAGCAAGGCACATTGCCTTCTCTAGGGTTGCAGAATCAGGAAGAAGAAGAAGAAGAAGAAGAAGAAGAAGAAGAAGAAGAAGCTTCTCGCAGACTTGACCCTTGACTTTCGTTGACTTTGACCTTGTTCTTGACTTTGACCGTGTTCTTGACTTTGACCTTGTTCTTGACTTTGACCTTGAATCTTTTGCCTTTTGTCTTGACCTTGACCTTGATCTTGGTTTTTACTTTGACTTGACTTTGGTTTTGACCTTGAACTTGACCTTGACTACTAAACGAACGAGACTCTGGACTTGATGCTTGACAAACTCTGGAATCTTTGGATTCGATGCTCGAATGAACAAGACTCTGCAATCACTAGACTCGATGCTCGAATGGATGGGATCCTCGAATGCATGGGACTCTAGAATCTCTAGGCTCGATGCTCGAATGACTGCTTGACCTTGACTTTGACTATTGAATGAACAAGACGATGGACTTGATGCTCGACAACTCCGGAATCTGTGAACTCGATGCTCGAATGAATGCTTGACCTTGACTTTGACTATTGAATGAACAAGACGCTGGACTTGATGCTCGACAACTCCGGAATCTGTGGACTCGATGCTCGAATGAGCAAGACTCTGTAATCGCTAAACTCGATGGTTGAATGAGCATCTCGAGACTCGATGCCCGAATGGACGGGAAACTTTGGAAAACTCTACACTCAATTGCTTGAATGAATGGGACTCTTGGAATCTCGAGACTCGGTGCTCGAATGAACGAGACTCTGGAATCTCATGACTCGATGATGCTTGAAACGAAACAAACTCTAGAATCTCCAGACTCAATGCTCGAGACGAAATGAACTCCAGAATCTCTAGGCTCGGTGCTCAAATGGACGACAGACTCTGAAATCTCCAGATGCTCGACGCGGGAAACAGATGGGACTTTGGAATCTCCAGACCGAATGTCCGAAGCAGGAACGAACTCTAGAATCTCCAGACTCACATGCTTGAAGGAATGGACTCCGGAATCTCCAAACTCGCGCTCGAATGAGCGGGACCCTAAAGAATCTCCGGATTCGATGCTCGAATGCAGGGGACTCTGGAATCTCCAGGCTCGATGCAAACCCTGGAATCTCCAGACTCGATGTAAAACCCTGGAATCTCCAGACTCGATGTAAAACCCTGGAATCTTCATTCACCTGGAATCTCCAATGAACGAAACTTTGGAATCTTCATTCACCTGGAATCTCCAATGACAGAAACTCTGGAATCTCCAGACTCGATGTAAAACCCTGGAATCTTCATTCACCTGGAATCTCCAATGAACGAAACTCTGGAATCTTCATTCACCTGGAATCTCCAAAAAAGAACTTGTGGTTTTTGTTCTCTTTGGAGGGAAAAAAAAATAGGTCTTCGTTTTCAACGAGAAGCAACTGCGAGGAACACAGAAACAGAAACAGAAACAGAAACAGAGAAGAGAACAGCGCAGAGTTCCGCCATGAGAGCTTGCATCTGCAACCTCGCCGCCAAAGCCTCTGCAAGCAGGGCCACGGCCCTGAAGCCCCCCGGCAAACCTCCCTCCCTCCCCTCCGTCTCCTCCTCGGTCTCCTCCGCTCTCCAGGAGGCGGAGGAGAAGAAGAAGAGCAAGAGCAAGGCCGCAGGCGCCGTGGATTTGAAACCCCCCGTGGCCCGGAAAATGCCGGTTTGCAAGCTCTCCCCTGCCCTCTCCGATGTGCTCGAGGTCTCCGAGGCCACCCGCACCGACGCCCTGAAGAAGATTTGGGAGTACATCAAGGCAAACAAGCTCCAGGTGCGCTGGAAGAGAGAGAGAGAGAGAAAGAGCTTGTTTTGGTGCAGAAATAGGGGAAGGGGAAGTGGCTTAGTTTGTAGAAATTTGTCATGCTTTCAGTTCCTGCGTTCTGTAGTGAGTAGCTAGTATAGTGTGTAGTTGCAATACGCTGGGATTTGAACCCGACTGTGCCGAATCGGTAGAAGCAAGCTTGGATTGCTTCAGCATTGTTCCTCCTCCCTTGTATGATCTATCTATGAACTTTGGAGTTGCCACATTTCAGATGCCTGTTGAAGTGTGTGCAAAATGCCTTACTTCATGGTAGAAAGTAAGTTCTGCTACGAGGTTGTGAAAGGGTAGGTCCGCCCCTACTTGGAGGTCGAAGAACCAAGCAAGGCGAATTCTTTCCTAAGCTGGGAATGTATATATGGAGCTAACCATCTCTTCTGTTTGTTTCGTGCTCGAATCGGCTTTATCGGTCAATGTGGTGCTAAGAAATTTCATGCGACAAGGGTAGAGAAAAGAATGAAGGAAAGAAATCAAACCCTCTGATAATGGAAGTAGCTTGTGAAACCATCAACAAGTCATATGAAGGTAATGCTAGGAATGGCCTTGTTCAGATAGAGGTGGAATGGAAGGTCCCCTGATAGTTAAATTCGCCTAGCCAAGAGCATCAAAAAGAAGTTTGCCATCATAGAAGAGCCTGGTGGGGCTTCCTTGGTTGTCATCGTGACTGTGTATACGATGTTCACCATTTCATCTGTTGACGATAATAGCTCTAGGATATATGCAGGAATTCTAAATTGGATATCTTCATATTGATTGCTTCTCTCCTTGGATCGTTTTCTTGTAAACTCTGGCTGTAACACATTCTCTCAGAATTGGAATCGATTCCTTTCTTTCATTGTTTCTCAGATTTGTTGTTGTTCTGGGGGTGTTTCGTTTCGATCGCTGAACTTATCGAGCATGCCCTAAATGTCCAGCTGGTTTCTTCTTTTTTCTTTTCAGAACGCCGAAAACAAGAAAGAAATCCTGTGCGATGAGAAGCTGAAGAAGGTTTTCGTGCATGACAAGATTACCATCCACGAGGTCGTAAAATCGATGAGTCCTCACATATCGAAGAAGAACGAATAGCTGAGCAACAAGACCGATTTCGCGGGGCTTCATTCATAACATCGAGTTGCAGCCTCGTCAAGACATCCAGAAGGAGCGATTTGGAAGTATTTCTGTGCATGCAGTGCTGAGGACTAGTTGTTGGATTTTGGTCATGGAGAGGGTATGTATAATATATATATATATATACACTCTCCTCCTGATATTAGTATATAGGAATTTTGACAAGAAGGCTGTGAAAGCCTTGCTTGTAGGTTAGGAAAAATTCAGAAATACCACCAGAATGTATGAAGATGGGTAGCTAGCCAACTGATGTGCACAATTTTTGGATGTGGCTGCTGGTGCTTTCATGGGCAGTAGTAATTGCACATACAAATCCATATATATATCCATATATGTAGGATGGAACTACGATCATCGTGATGATGTCTTGCAATGCATGGAAAGATCCAAGGGTAATTTCTTCCTCGCTTTTTTTTTAATCCATCAATCTCTTTCTTGCTCAAAAAAGCCTTGGGTGTTCTTGGTTGGCTCTCTCAGTGCTAGTGCATGAGCATCGGCTGAAGCTTGCTTTGCTGTGCTCTTCAGAGCTCTGGCTATGGTTAAAAAAAAAAAAGCCCCTTTGAGGATGGATGAATTCGATCTTGCGTTTCGTCAATGGTTGTCTGTCGATTAAAATCGTGGTTGCCAATTTCTAGGCTTTCTCAGATGTCGACTTGCATTCGAATCGCTTTTCAGCTCAAACTATCTTGATTTGTTGGTGGAATTCGGCTCTATTCTTGGACTCGTATGCGTATTTCGCGAGGTTTAACATGCAGTCGAGGTACTTGCAAGCGATTTGCCTCTCTTTGCTCGATTACAAGGTAAGGCAAGTACCGACAGAAGACCTGTTGTGTGTATCGGAAGAAGGGCGGAAATCGTACATGGTATTCTGTTCAGAAGGGCGATGCCGAATTTCGGCTGTCGCTAGCTCTGTTTTCACAGGATTGGGACATTGAAGCAGAGCAAACCATCATCAGGCCCGACGGAGCGTTATGCGATCATGCTGACCTGGATCATCAGATGATGATGATGATGATGATGGCATGCGATCTGATCGAGAAACGCTCATCTCAGGTCCATCGAGCCGAGCTTCCCCAGTGCCTCGGAACGTCATAGAAACAGCGGATTTCGGATGCCTTCAAAACATGTTACGATTCGAAAGAAGCATGTAGACGAATCAAATCTGTCGATTGCTGTTTCCGCGGTGTTAATGGCATACGATTCATCGTACAGTGTTGTAGCTGTGTATATATATACACACACACACACAGAGTTGTGCATTTGTACTGTGTACAAGGTACGATGTACCAACAGCATAGATTTGTACGGTGTACAATGTACGGTATGCGGAGCCTCGATTTTTCTACGGTGTACAATGTCTATGTACGGTGTCGCTTTGAACAAGAAGACACTGAGCTGCTACGAGTCGCAGGAGGAGGTCGCCATCGCCATCGCCATCGCCATCGCGAACCCACGTCGGTAGGTTTCTCTCTCCCTTTCCCTCCCCCCTCCCCCTGATTAAAAAGCTTCTGCGTTGAGCGGCAGCAGGCAGCCCTAAAGCGGCTTTTTGCAGACACCTCTGCTTGGATTGTGCTTGGAAATGTACCGAGACGCTGATCGAAACGAATCCTCGGTCTCCACCACTGTTGTTTGATGTTCTTCGGAGTTAAGTCTGCTCTGTGCTCTACTAGATCCATTGCTTTTTTGTTCTGCATTTGATCTAGGGGCTGACCTTCATAAGACGGTAGTTCTCCTATTCTTGGGGGGATTTCGGGGAGCTGACTGACCAAGCTTGACCTGTGATGCATGATATCACACTGCTTCTGTTCATCCAGAAATGCGAATAGACTCCTCCCCCCATCATGTTGCATCTGAGATGATGTGCGACATTACCAAGGTTTCAAGTTTAGCCCACGACTGGTGAGGAAATCAGCTAGTTCAGAAAGATCGCATGTAGTGTAGCTAAGTAGCATTTAGGGCTGTGTTCAATCTCTCATTTTGAAAGCAGAAGAGCCGCTTCTACATATGATCTTTGGCATCATCTATGTACATGGATTCACTTTTCCCAATTGAATTGGATCCCATAGCTATGGAACTGACTAGAATTTGAACGAACTGTCTGGAAATCGTCCGTAACGTTTTTATGGTCGCGATGTTTCTGGACGCATTTCAAGACGCAGGTTTTTGAAAATTAATGAATTTGGCGATGAGAAGAACCAGAGTAGGAAAATCTAGCCTCAATGTTTGCATTTTTTCTTAGACAGGAAAACGTTGGAGAACTCATTTAACCACTGGGGGAAGGATGCTGCAATTTCCAACTTTAAAGCCTCCTACTCTAGAGCACCATTCAGAATGGACATCAACGTTATGTGAAGAAGCTCTTCTGGCGCAAGAGGAAGCTGAGCTTGAAGACAAGGTTCATTAATCTCTCTCTCTCTGAGAATGGTTAAACTTAGTTGGACATTGCCTTTGCTGATGTTTTCTTGTATATGTTCATGTGTATTTGGTCAATTGCACTACATCCATGACTCAGCACCCTCATTTGTCTATATTGCAGTTTAATGAGATCCGAACAGCGAACGAAGGCCTGATTCCTATAGGAAAGATCAATACAGATAATGACCAAGATGAGTTCGATGGTGATGGAGACGATGATATCGATGATCCTGGTGATGACGAAAGTGAAGGCGAAGACTTTGAACAAGAAACGGGATAAAGCATCACATTGCTAATACGAGAATCAGTTTTAGGCCGTAGCTGACGGTATTTTCGTGCCCGATCTCCGTCTCCCCCGATTGTGTAACTAGTTTGGACATGCTTTAGGGTTATGATTTATACTTCATTTGCAAGGAGCAATGGTTGGGGTGTTTTGATATGGGCTAATGCTAGGCCGATGCTTAGTGCAAGGAAATCTGAAACAGTTCACGTATCAAATGGTTTATGCTTCATTTATAAGGAGCAATGGTAGGGATAATGCTAGTGCAAGAAAAACTATGCGTATTTTATAACCAGCGTATCAATGGTATTTTGCTGTGGATAAATGTGACAGCATTGTTTAGTGCGAGACATATACGTATTCTCATCATAATATTATAACAGGTAGACTTTGATGCAATGTATAGACAATCTTCCGCTTTGAATCATTATGCTGTATCAGGAATCTTCCAGCAAGTTTCAGGCTTTAATCAGGGCCTCACCTTCAAACGGTTACAAAGAGTGTATGGGGTGATTTAGGTTGTATCAACGTTGTTTCTGTCATAGCCAAAAACGGAAAACATCGGATCATGAAAGCATATGCATGAAACAGTACAAATTGTGCTCATCCGTGCAAGCTGTGTGCGACTGTTTCGCTTCCAGAATCACGCAGAATGCAATGCTAAGGGGTTTGTTTGTCTTATGTAAATGCCATCCATTTCGCAATAACACGTACTAAGGATTTCAATACAAAGAGTAAATTGTAAGATACATCGAAAGCTTAGAAATCAATGCCGAAACGCAGATAAGGAAAGTGACCTGTTCCATATGGATCACGCCAATCATCGGTAAGATCCCAGCGGTAAAATCCAACCTGATAAGTCTACAAACAGATCGAATCGCGCTTTCGATAATCATATTCTGTACCCCTTCTGTCATACCTGCATATGCACAAGCGTACACAGAAAAAAAGTACGTAAAAGAACCATCTGAGCTCTCCACTGAATGCAATGTAAAATGATTTGCATTTCTGTCACATCTGCGTACTCCACACCCACAAAAACAGTTTCACTTCTAAGTAAAGACCTAAAAAGTCCCACCAAATAGCAACAAGCAGTCGATCAGAATGAAATGAAGACATCTACCAAGATCAGGAACACAGAATTCCCTTTTGCAAAACCCTTCAAATCAAATTACCATGGTATAGTCGCACAGACATTTTCCATATCATCAACATGGAAGGAAAAAATGTCTCCCCCATAATAAGAGAGCTTCAGAAAATACAGCCATCTTAAGCTTAGATGGAAACGTCCTACTTACGGGCAAGCGCTGCTTGAGATAATACACCCATCTTCAGCTTAGATGGAAATGCGGCAAGGCTCTGCCCTTCGTCTGCTATCAGCTTTATTGATAGTACCAAACATTCTTTGAAGAGAGATGTTCCATGTGAAGGCGATTGGGCACGTGTTAGTTTTATCCTAATGGTTAATTACAGGATTGCTCAACACCAGTTGGATAAGCAATGCTCAATACCTGATGATAATAATTTTACATTCAAATCCGCGCAGTATCCTCAAGTTCCAGTTTTTTTGGGGGTCAAAATTATGAGAACTGTATGAGATATGTATGCACTAGCCATCATCGTATGCATCAAGCCACATCTGTT
Organism: Azolla pinnata; assembly: GCA_037176905.1. NCBI lineage: Eukaryota > Viridiplantae > Streptophyta > Polypodiopsida > Salviniales > Salviniaceae > Azolla > Azolla pinnata. Next base: position 15,126 of record JBBBWG010005558.1, read on the forward strand.
CCTCTGGAAAACATGGTTCTTGCTGACCAAGTAAACTTTGAGTTTCTGCATCTGCATCCGAAAGAAACCCATCAGATGAGCTTGTTGGATCCCCCCAAAATAAGCCTAAGGATGCTGTTCTGTCCATTACAAGGTCTGATTGTCTCAGGTTTGAATCTTTGCTCATTTCCTCCTCCGTTATGGCAGTGATAACTCCAATGTATGCTCTCTGAATCAATCGAAAAAGCTTCAACCCTAAAGAACGGGCTTCGGTTTTTACGACCTCAACATCTCTCTCATCCACAAACTCGCATCGATCGATGAAGTGTGCAGCTTTATCTGGCCTAAGCTTTAAAGAGAATAGCAAGTATGCCCTCTCCACTTCTGTCCTCGGGCACCCCCTTGAAAGACCAAGAACTCTATAATGATCAACAGTGTCATGGCCATTATATCTATCACGTATAGCAATGGCTTTACCACGTATGAAATCGATGCATCCTTGGAAATCACTATCCATTCCACTGGATGGATGGACTTGACTTATCTCTTGTTGGAAGCTGTGATTTTGTAGCAAAGTCTCATATAATGATTTCAGCTGCTCAAGGTCGTGAAGACAATCAGCAAAGCATCCGATGGTCTCGTAGACTGTGGCTCGTGTACTCAGAGCTTCTGCACAGGTTGGGTTTAAGGCCAGGGCCCGGTTACAATCCGAGATTGCATCTATTAGCCGATTAGCAGCACGGTAAGCCTCCGCTCGATGCATGTAACACTCAGCAATGAATCCTTGGGGTGTACCCCTTCGTCCATCGATTATCTTGGAGAAGTGTCTTGCTGCTTCAATGTATAGTCCTGCATCCAGAGCAGCTAATGCAGTGGTTCTCCTTCGAAGAAGGAATTTAATGTTGCCGAGAAGATAGCTCACCAGATTAGAATCTCCTCCGGATCCTGTATCTATGATAAACCCATCCTCTCTCATATTGTTGCTCTGCTTTCGGATCGCCGCAGAAGCAGCTCTCTTCCCATTTGACAGCAAGACCATCGCATCCTCCATCATTCCAAGATGGCAGCATGCCTGGCCTAGCACTATATACCTCCACTGCTCCTTATCTCCCTTCCTCGTAATGCCGATCCACATCTTCGGGCTTTTGAATGGGAAAAAAGAAAAGCAACGGAAGAGCGAGGGTTTCTTGCCTTTGAGTTGTGCAGGACTGCCATCGAGAAGCCTGACTTTCTCCTTTTCTTCGGGGTCAGTTGCAGTAATACGATGGTTTCTGAAGCTCGGGATGAAGTCATGGAGAAGACTGGCAACATCTTTGAACCGTCTCAAACAGAGAAGAGCTCTGGCTTTTAGCTCAATGGCTTTGTCCCACTGTGGAGAAAGCTTGAGAGCAGAGTCGAGGAGAGTTAAGGCCAACTGGACATCTGCAGGATCTTGACTAGAGAGTAGCTGTCTTGCCTTCGAAACGTGCTTCTCAGCTAGCTAAGAAGTTTACAAAGAAACAACAGAAACGGAAAGTCGTTGATGAAGAGAGAAAAATCAGCAGCTGAATTGTTGGAGGAGCACAGGTTAGCGAGATTTTGGAAAGAAAGCATCAGATCGAGCACACACAAGAAATCAGAACACCACAAGACACTTGATAATTCAAACATCTGAAAATAAAAAACGGAAATTTGGTATGCAAATCTTTGAAAGCATAAGAAAACTGAAAGCTTTAGATCGAACAGATACAACAAATCAGAAAACCGTGCGCTTCAACTGTCTGGAGACAAAAACCGGAATGCTGGATGCAAATCTTCGAAACTACAGCCAAAGAGCAAGGAGGGAACTAAATGGAAGGAAATGCTAAAAGCACGGGGAGTAAGCATCTTCCGAATCAGCAATAATCTGTGACGAGAGAAAGCGATGAAAAACAAGCCCCGCGACAGAACGAAGTGTAGATTCGTACCTTTCTGCTGTTAAGCCACTTGCGATGGAGAAGGAAGGTTAGGGCAGCATTCATGGCATTCACTTCGCTTCGTGTTTATGCACACTCCTTGCCCCCCTGGCGTGGCTTCTAGAAAGCTCCCAAATCCATGATCTATTGACACAAAATGCCGAGCGGCAACTCCGGATCAGGCACAGAAGAAGACTGCAAGAAATACAGCACGGAAGTCGGGGGCAATGGAGGTGGAAAGGGAAGGGCGTGCGAGAACACTACCCGTCCGCAGCGGTGGAGCCAGGCATAACTAGGCTCGGAGAAGGCTCGCCGGCTTCCTTCTCCTTCCGCATGCCATTTGTTCCTTCTAGAAAGCCGTCGGCGTCGGACGAGCTCCAGAGACGGATTCTTGGGGCACGGATCTTGCAAGATCGAGCAGGGGGAAGGGAAGGGAAGGGAAGGGAGCCAAGAAAAGGATGGGAAACCTCACGCGGAAGAAGATAGGAAAGGGGGAAACAGAGCGAGGCCCTAGAGGAGCTCGACCATGTCCAGGGATGGAGATGCAGACGGAGACTTGCGCTGTTGCTGCGGGAGCTTCCGTCGCATCGATGGGGAGCTGGTGGTCGTCCCTAACAGTCTGCTGCCGCCTTGCGCGCCATGGGAGCTCTGCAGATCGATCGATGCGCAGGGAATCGAGAAGGCGCAGACGATCTTCTGCACGAGAACACAGACGACGACGACGGCGCAGAAGAACACAGACGAGAGAAGGTAAAGAAGAGATGATGATGATGGTGGTGATGGTGATGATGGTGATGGTGGTGGTGATGGTGATGGTGGTGGTGATGATGGTGATGATGGTGATGATGGTGATGGTGGTGATGATGGTGGTGATGATGGTGATGATGGTGGTGATGATGGTGATGATGGTGGTGATGATGGTGGTGATGGTGGTGGTGATGGTGGTGCTGGTGGTGGTGATGGTGGTGATGGTGGTGATGGTGGTGATGATGATGGTGATGATGGTGGTGATGATGATGGTGATGATGGTGATGATGGTGGTGATGGTGCTGGCGATGATGGTGGTGATCGTGATTATGGTCATGGTGGTGGTGATAATTATAATAATTATAATAATAATAAATAATAATGATGATGATGATTATTATTATTATTATATCGATGATTATGGTGGAAAACGATTTATTTATTTTCCTGTTTAAATGGAACATGTGTCCAATAAAGAACGACAGCAAAACAACAACAGCACCGTATGTATGCATGTGCTGCGTATGTGTGTATGTATGCATGCGTGCATGTATGTGTGTGCGTATGTGCGCGCGTCCGTATGTATGTATGTGCGGACGTCCGTATGTATGTATGTATATATGCATGTATGCGCGGGCGTCCGTATGTGTATGTATGTACGGGTGCCAGCATATGCATACATGCGGGCTTGTGGACAATGTATGTATGCATGCGTGCGTCGTATGTATGCATGCGTGCATGTATGCAGGCGCTACAAGTGTGTGTGCTAGCAGCATGTGCATACATGTGGGCTTGTCTCTTACATGCATGCATGCATGTATGTATACATTCATGCATGTATGTGTGCATGTATGTATGTGTGTGCGTGCGGGCATGCGCACACATGTGGGCTTGTCTCTTACATGCATGCATGCATGTATGTATACATTCATGTATGTATGTGTGCAAGTATGTATGTGTCCGGGGCATGTGCACACATGTGGGTCTATATGCGTGCCTGTGTTAGCATGTCATACATGCGCATGTATGTGTATGTGCAGGGGTATGTGCATGGAAAATCCCGTATTCTGTATGTGCACACATGCATATATATGCACGCGTGCCGGGGATCTGCACGATGGATGTGTCTCCGAATTTTGCATCAGTGTCATGGGTGCATATGTGCGGGCATCGGCATGAGGCGGATGCATGTGTATGTGGAGGACATGCGGATGCGGATGCGTGCATACATGGATGTGTACATGCCTGTGGGGATGCTGGCATGCATGCGTCGTCCACATCTGGGAGCGAGAAGAAAACTGGGAGCGAATCCAGCGAGATCTCGGCGATTCCAGATTCTGGCGGTTTCACACTCGGGCGCGAGAGCATAAGGAGGGGGATTGGTGTTCGAGCGGAACCCTGTGAACGGAACCTTATCCATTTACGGTGCCCCACCAGAAACTGCATCTGGCAAAGAGAGCCCAGACTTCCCGGTTTTCCTATGCCCAAACACAAGGAAAAAGAAGAAGAAGAAGAAGAAGAAGAAGAATAAAGCCTGCTGATTCGGTCCCTAGATCTGATCGATCGCCCGGAACGTGGGGTCTGATCCAATCCGATTCCGACGAGGAGGAGGAGAAGAAGAAGAAGAAGCATCTTGCTTCGAGCAGAAGCAAACAAGCCAGCGAGCCGAATCCTCGAATCATCAAAGCTTTGAAGCCTTTGAAAGCTCGACGCTCACTGGGTTCGATCTGGCAGTGCCCACTTGAAAAAACGACGTCTGTCGTCGTAAAAAGCCGCCAGCAAGATTAAGCATAGATTAAGCTTCCGATTAACAAAGAAATAAAAAATAAAAACAGGATTTAGGAAGGGAGCTCTGGGGAGCTCTGTTGTTCTGTCATGCGAGCGGCACACCTCTGTATATAGCTGCGAAATTTTTTTATTTTTGTTTTTCCATCGGACCCCAAACCACAATCTTGATGCTCGACAGTTAGGTTGATCGGCAACTAACTAAAAATGGATGGCGATCGGGAGCATCTTGCGGCCCGGGCGTAGATTCACGGCCGTCGGATCGTTTCAGACCCAGTTTGTCCTTGTGGGTTTCTTTGGTAACGATGTCCAAATGGTCTGAGTTACACAGTGTAAAGGGCGAACTGCAGCGAGGTTTTTATACATTCTTGTCGTCTTCCTCTTGTTCTTGCTTTTATTCCTTGATCAGTGACAAGCCAGATTCCGTGGCCTTCTCGATCTTGTCTGCAGGCCCCCGTTGACGCTTGCTGCAGATTGCTCTCTCGTCGAACGAGAGCAGAAGGCAAACGAGAGATCGAAGAAGTATTCGGCGATTAGTTTTGCTTTTAATCTGATCCTTGATTAGTCGAACTCACCTTGTCGCCTACTCTTCTTATCTGCCACTAAAAATTAGCACCCACTTTATTCTGTTAGTGTACTGTTAATATTGATTTTTATTCATCATCGCCTCCCCACTAGTTGATCCTAATCGATTCCTTGACTATATTCGATCAACATAAGCGAAATTTTTTCGAATATAATTAATTGATTAATGAGTTGAGTTGGTGTTAATCAGTTAATAAACATCAGTTGAGCACTTCATTCGATGTTCATTGAGCTCAAAATTTGATTGGTAGTGGCGTTAATCAATTAAATCGAGTGCTGATTTTCAAAACCAGGCGTTGATCTGAAATTTCTAGTTTCGGTAGACGTTAAGCTGTAAATTTATAATTTTGTTGGGCATTGTTGTGGGTAATTCTCCCATAAATAAACGAACGAATCAGCCAATTAGCAAACAAATAAATGGATAAATCAGCCAATAAGCACAATCGGCAGATAGATAAATGAATAGGTAAATAAACAAGTAAGTAAAAGGGAAAATGACCAAAAGAAAAGCGCCCGACAAAATTATAAATTACAGTTTAACACTTACTAAAACTAGAAATAAAAAAAAACGAACACCCAGTTCTAAAAACCAGCACTCGACGAATCGATCAACATAACGAACCGATTAACCGCGAGCCTAATCGGCATCAAACGAATGCTTTCGCAATCTGCGATTCTATTTCGCGAGCACAGGCAAGGGGAATCAATCGAGCGGGGTCAAAATTAGCGGGGAAAGCGGCCGCGAAAAAAGAAAAAAATCGGCGGGTATTAAATAATAATACTACTGATGGAATCAAACTAATTGCATTTTTGATGGAATCAAACTAATTGCATTTTTTATGTAATCAAACTAATTGCATTTTTAACGCCTGCTAAAACTAGAAACAAAAAAAGATCGGCACCTAGTTTCAAAAACCAGCACTCGACGAATTGATCAACCACACCGAATCAATTGATCGCGAGCTTTAATTAGCCATTGAACGAATGCTTTCCGATCGACGGACGCCTGAGCTGATGAATCGGCCGATCACACCTTAGGAAACGATTTCGCATCTGCGGATCGAAATCGCAGCAGGCAAGCGATATAATCGTCGAGTGGGATTGAAATCAGCGAGGAAACGATCGGGGAACGAGAATCATCAGGAGAATCATCGGGTGTTAAAAATACTGGCGATGGAATCAAACTGGCGTTTTCTTCTTCTTCTTCTTCTGTTTTGTTTTGTTTTGTGTTTTGTTGGTAAAAATTCTTCGTTAAGTAAAAACAAACAGAGAAACGGGAGCGAAATGGCGATGGCGACGACGACGACGACGACGACGACGACGGCGACGGCGGCGACGGCGGCGATGGCGATGGCGAGCGAGAAGCTCTCCTTCCGCCTCTGCAGCGTCTGCCGGCTGAACCATAGCCATGGCCGAGGCCACCGTTTCACGGCCCGCCACCGCCGCAACCTCTCGCGCCTCCTCTCCAAGTCCCTCCGCCGGATCGGGGACATCTCCTACTTCCTCCGCAACCCCGCCCGCCTCCGCGACTCCGACCGCCCCCGCAACGCCTTCTGGTGCGCCTTCTGCGACGCCAACATCTCCGAGCTCGACAGCGTCTTTGTATGGTAAGAATGATCATGCCTATGCCTCTATATATATACACCCTCCGGTCCGTTCCGTTGCGGTAGATCCCCTTGGTTTTGGATGCTTGCTTCTTGTCTGAGATGAACGGTAGAGGGGACAAGGTATTCTTTCGGATTCTGTGTAATCCGTTTTGTTAAGTCTTTACACGGTTCCCAGTACACTACACTTCTGCCATCTGTATGATCCCTTCTAGCGAGCCTGTTATGAAGTTGATCTGTCGGAAAGTGAAGCTGAAACAGTCGGACCTTCATCCGCACTGTAATACACGTTTTTGTATTATGTTTCTCCCAGCCGTGCCTCCAGGAAAGCGCAGCGTCTGTAATTGTTCTGGGATTTTTCTTTGGAAAAATAGAAAGCTTTATTTCTGCAAACTTTCAAATATCCCGGTAATTACGCTTGCGTCTCTGCTCCACTTCTTACTAAGGTTCTCCTTAACTTAACAGAAATTGCAAAAATAGATTTTTAATGCTCTCCATATGCATAATAGTCAACTCACACAGATCTTTCGCGTGTTCAGCGTAGTACTTTTCATTCATCCACTAGTTGAGAAAATATTATTCTGATGAAATGGTGTCTGTATGACATGCTAAATGCTGTTTCGTCATTTATGAGGGATGATCTGATAATTTTCTTGAAGGTTGGACTTTGCACTAGAAAATGAATTCAGATAGCTTTACATTTTTATCATAAAGAACTGTAATCTAACTTCTATATCTTATCATTTATTTGTTTTCTGGAATCGTGGAAAATGCCAAAGCTCAAATACAATTAGACATCTTGCAAGCGCCTCACACCATGAGGCTCTCAAGAAATTCTGGTATGAGAATGGAGCTGATATCAAGCAGAGGCATTTATATGCATTTCAAAGTGAAGAACTTGCTAAGGTATCTCCTTAAACTTGCTCTCTGTATAAGGTTTACTGTTTTTCTAATGATAAGAGTTTACATCTGCATTTCTTTCATACCAGTGGGAGGAAGCTTGCAAGAAAGTTTTGGATGTAAATGTCTTGATCGAAGCTTCATCTGGAGCTCCGAATAATATCCACCCTGAATGTACTTCTAATAGTATAGCATCTTTTGAAGCTTTTTCGCTAGGGTCTGTTGCTAATTCTCTTGCAACCACAAGTTCTCCTTTACCACCATTTTGTAAGGATGGGAGCTACATTCGTCAGGAAAATGGAAGCTCAGATAATATTGAACTCGGCAACGAGTATAGTTCCAAGCTTTGTCAACCAGAGCCAACATTGCCAAATGTTGCAAGGCCTACCGAGTCAAGTAACTATTATCGAACTGACAAGGATGTGGGGTTAGTGGGTACGTACTGAACAGTTGCGCCATGTATACTTCGTTTCGTATGCTTTGCTAATAATACTTGATCATACATGTACCTCAGCATGTATACAGATCATGCTTGTAGCGCATGCAGAAATTGGTTCATAGGAAACATGAATATACATATTAAAGACATTAACTTTCATCTAAAGGATAGCACTTCTAACAGTCATTTACAAGTGAAAAGATGCTTTTATAGTAGACATTCAAGATTCCGTAGTAAAATTCAAGGAACTATTTAGTTCATATAATGTTTACGTAAGTGTTTGGTTGTCTATACTGCTCTTCCCTTGCTCTTAAATAGGTGGTTCTGTTCTAGGTTCTGGGATCCAAGTTGTAGGTAGCCGATACTCCATTTTGAATGTTTTTTAGATAGTATGAGTGTGTGTAACTTCCATTCTCTAGGTACATCTTTTGTTGTAAGCCATTCAATATCATTACAATAATTGATTCAAGTATGATCCAGTATTTAGGGTAATTTATTCAAGCATGATCTGATATTTAGGGGAATTTCAGATAGCTCAGTGTGCATATAAGAGACTACTCAATACGGATGTACATGTATGTGTATTGGATTTATCAGGAGTCCTGACGTGCATACGCCAGCCTTCATTACAGCCAATGGTAGGAGGAAACGTGCATACTGGAGCAGCCCCACCATGGTTACAAGCAATGAACAAAAGCAACAGTGGAGAAACAAACAAAGACACAAATAGTGATCCGGGTGTGTCTCTCTCACGTACACAGAAAAGAAAACTGAATAGACTGAGGAACCCAAAACGTGTTGGAGCTGAGTGGGCAGAGAGACGTAGGGCAGAGATGGCAAGGGAGGCTATGGGTCATCAACCTTCTTCTGGGTCACTTGGTTTGAGAATCGGTTCTGCGTGGATGCCAAATTTTGGCCGTGTTTGGCAGACTGGAAGCCGTAAAGAAACGAGAAAAGAGTTTGAAGCTGAGACACAACTTCAGCGCCTGAAAGCATACCCACCTAAACAGCCAAAAGCTGTCCTGCCCTATGTCAGCAAAAGACAGGTTTGTTTCTGCAGGCTACTATGTCTTATGTTGGGTTCTTTTTTAGAAATGGCGGGAAATGCGATTTTCTGTGTCATAGAAATGTCGTTTTTATAAAATTTTGTATTAAAATTTTGTATGAACTGTTAAGATGGAGATTTCATCACAGAAAATGGTATTGCCGATAGCTTGTGATGTCTTAAGCCTTGATGTGAACAGATATGTTGACAATCAGAAGTTCATTGCTTACATCTTATCGTCAAAGACATCTAAACTAAGCTAACGATATGTTACAGAAGCTGGAAGCAACCCAACAAGTAGAAGAATAGGCAAGCGCTTCTTAAATATCAGTGGGGTTTGAGGTAGTCACTTTGGTCTAGTGGTTTTAATGTTATGCCCCATTGTTGATTTCCTTTGCTAGTAATCTTATAATCGCCTCCATTTTTTGCAGATTTTGCTTAAAGTCAGCACCAGAATGTATATATGGTTATCGAAATCAGAAAGGCATCCTCCATTCTACAGCATCACCATGTGATCGTTAAGATCGTCTTTGACTCGAGCCTCCTGCGTTGCATACATGGGACTTAGAAATTATGGGAAGGTTCTTTACTGTCTTGCGACACCATTTTGAGATTGTTGAGCTCGTGTAATGATTCTTGCCTTCGGTAACTTGTAACGTGCTGCTGTCTTTTGTATAGTACATGCTTTATATAATCAGTAGTACTGTCCAGTTTATCGATCGAGTCGTATTTTTCTTACATGGGAGCAAACAGTTAGTTGCTGCCAATGCTTGTACAGTATGAAAAATGTAACTGTTTGCCTCCTATAACTCAGTGCGGCTGAAATAATCATTTAGTCTGTATTTCAGACTGAGATGAATACTCGAAGATGTGGTAGCTCAACCGAAATGATCTTTTGGTGTTTTCCAGTGTGAGAATACACTTGGTTTTTTCAGGATTTGAGGCTGCACGTTTTAGGCCTTGCGTTTGCCCAAACTGATTGCAATTGCATTTCGCTACCGAAATTGAAAGATGACTATCGAGGTGCTATTTCAGCAGAGAATTCATTGCCTATGAAGTTTTTCCGTACTCTCTTATATGATCTAGTGTCGTGTTCATGATCCCCAACACACACAAGAAGAAGAAAACCTCTCCAGTTTTTCGTTCTGACCTACCAAGCACGTTCTGATTCATGCATAAGTGAAAGTCCAAACGTAGCGTAAGAACTTTGGTTAAGCTTCCAGGTTCGATAAGAGCGCAATGTTTGAAAATTATATATATTCAGTTACCAAGAGTTTAAGTCGCGAACAAAGATTCAAGGAGTGAAGTGCACTTTGCCTCGGAAACAGGGCATGTGCAAAGGGACTGTATAAATTGATCTATGCAGTGTGCTACTTTGATCATTCCCTGGGTTCTGAATCATCAAAGGTTTGAATGGTTTTTGTTAAAGAAGAAACAAGCCATCATGCATGCATGCGACTGGGAAAATCAACACAGTTTATATAATGAAATTGAGTTGACCAAAAGTTGAAGGAAAGAACGTCAGCTGTTCTTCACTACGGCCGGCTTTCGAGAGCAAGAATCCATCAACTGAAATATATTTGTTTGTGAAAGAAAGAAACTGACATCTGTTGACAATTCAATGCTTTTTACAACAAGGGAAATGGGAAACTCACCGAGATTTTGTCACTGCATTGCAGGGGCACAAGTGTGTAATCTAATGAATTTATACAGAGGGATGGATTGATGACCTGGTGTTTTACCTGTACATGTGTTGACTTTTTGCCTCGGCACCATCATGTTTGTAGGAAAATATGGACTTGTACGCAGAGAAAGCCTTAACCATTGAAAACAAATAATTATTTGTCTGGTCTTTACAAACCTGCAACAAACCTGTCACTTAACCACATCATGGATGTAAAGAGTCCCGATAGACAAAGACAATATGTCGTGGTAGGTTGATCAATATATAGCTTCCCCAAAGGATGCCCATATATGAATACAAGGTGCGAGGTGCCAAGGACGGATCTTTGAAACGCAAGCACATTAAGGCAGCAAGCAGGATTCTCCTGTCCTTTCACCTGGCCGCAATTGACGAGAGAATACCAACCACGAAACACCACTGGGTTCGAGTAATACCGCGTTAATCCCCCTGTACTGAATTGTTCGATGACGGAATAGATAGACTCCTTGTAACAGTCTTGCGCACTAGCTGTGGCGGTGGTGGTGGCAAGGGGGATGCTGGACTCGACCGCAGCGGTTCTCTCTGCTGCAGAGGCGCCGAGAATTGAGTAAGACTCGGGCTGGGTGACCTGTTAGGAGTTCTCGATCCTACTGGTGGTAGAGGAAGCTTATGTAGCTCGCTGATTTGAGGTGAGGCCATAGTAGGAGGGGAGAGGGAAATTGTATGGTCATTATAGATTGGAGATCTTACTGCGCCAGATTTGATTTCATCTTCTGTACTTGTGTTCTTTGGAGACGTATAGCTAACCTTTGCGTGAGATTTGCCCATAAATGGTCCAGAGTGACTGTAACGCTTCACTCTCACACCACCTTCATCAGCCATTTCAGTGAAGCGATGATTTGAAAAGGCCCTCCGCGAACGATTTGTAGGCAAAACTTCGTCGAAGTAGCTCGGCTTTGGCACAGAAGTATCTTCTCTGAAAGCTTTAGATTTGTATCCTTCCAAGATATTGCCTGAAAAATACGCTTTCTCTGTTTGAACAAAGCTTTCCTTGGCTTGCACTTCAGTGTGGTGTCCTCCGAATCTACTCCTTGCATCGGTTGGGGAAGGAAGCACATAACACGTCTCAGAATTCATTTGATTTTCATCCCCTTCGCTGTATTTTTGCTTTGTTTTGTGGTACGTTGACGGAGACAACGGAGCTGATTTACTGCTCCCTCCCAGCCTCTTCTCGTCAAAATTAAATTCTCCAGATGACTCGGATGAATAAAATGGCGGTTTCTGCAATGTCAGAAGGTCTGGTCAGAATTTATATACTGCATGTAATAGTTCTCTTCTCACTCCATTATTCTACACCTTCTCCTAATCATATCTATACATCTTTATTCCAAGGCTGCTTTAAGCATTTGTTCACAAGAATCTCATACCGAAACTCGTGGAGAGCTGGCAGCACTGTTAGTCTCAGCATCACTTCTTAATTCCTCTTCTACTTTATACTCCAAATTATCATCAGGGATCTCCTCAGGCAGGGTTTTGTCAATATCTCTATCTTGAGCAAGTTGTGTTATAACTGGTGCCACTGCATTGATTGAAACAAGGCCCTTGCTAAATAAATATTGCTACAAACAAAGAAAGTATGTGTTAGTTCTAACTTATATAAGTAGTCCCAAAACACACTCTGACACTGAAACATTAACTACCTCAGCAGTATGGAATTTAGCAAGCTGAGTCAAAACGATTTTAGATTGGTACTCAAACATGGACTGAATGTGGGAATTAGCAAAGTTTGCATGCTTCCTGATGTCTTCTTTCACCTCTTCCGATTTCCGACTCCCCTTTCCTTTCCTAAGTCTGTTTTTTTGTTTCTCGGACTGTAAGAGGTTGTATGATTTCCTGCACACGAATTGCATAACATAATACCAGAATGACAGAGATAGGTTAATGAATATCCTATGATAACTCTACATTATACATGCCACCAGGGCTTGATATGCCCAAGAACACTAATCAATACTAAAGCACATTTTCTTGAACACTGCTGATGGGAACCACTGATGGACAATCGTACTATACCACCATTTGACACAAGGAAAATTTTCATCTATTGGTAAAAGTGAACTTGCTTTGAAGAAATCAGTCATTAGTATGGCTACATACTCTCTCGTAGTTTCATTCTCTTTTCCAGTCTTTCAGTCCGTTGGCCATATCTATTTGGTTATTGCAGAAGAAATAGCATAAACCAAGACATGAGTATATGACATCGACTGACATCTTCTATACAAATACGATGCTTTTGTTCTCATTTGCAAGAGGGAAATCTTTCTGATTCATTTCCTGGTGAGATATGCAGTGTCTTCGTTTCTAAGGAATGGTGCATTTATGATATGTCATGGAAGACAGCGATTTATTCCAAACAAGAGCATCTCTAGGACCTTAAAATTGAACTCACCATTTCTCATTGTATGCTTCCTGCAGGACCTGTAAACGAAGTGCAAGTGTTATGGCTGTATCATAACACTGCAATGATATGTAAGAACAAAAACTAAGAAAGATTCATCACCTCTGCCTCTTGAAGTTGTTTGATCATAGACTCAAATGGCTTCACGAAGGTTTGAGAAACATTGGGTGTCTGATAAAAAAAATGGAACACATATATCATTTACCCTTTCTTGAATTCCACAAAACCATAAAAGAAGCCTTAACAAATAAGGCATTAACCATTTCTATTGAAAATATAGCATGCAAGATGACAAGCTGGTAATAGGTTGCTAAGTCAACACTAACAATGAATTTATGAAAGGATTCTGGAAATAACTTGCATCTCCCGAGTTAAGGCTTTGCTGAAGAAAACACGGAAGTCAAATGAATTCTGAGATGATTTTGGAGCACATTTGTTGAAACTGATTGATAAATTTCCAGTTTGGGTACACAAATAATCATAATCACATTGACCAAGGAGAATCATTGAAGCATAAGCTAAAATGCATGTCACTGAAATCACAAAGAGTCGGTCCTTCTTACAAAAAGATCAAGCAGTTTGGAAATCTCAATCTGAACTTTTGCCAGCATATTGAAAGCATTCCCTGCGCAAAACAACGAGCAACAATTCAGCAAGGAGAGAATTAGGGTAATAAACATAGCAATTCCTTTATTATGCAAGCAAATCCCTTAGCTACCACAATCAACCATCCCAAACATGCATGTCTGACTCTTCCAGATATAGTGATAAATTGTTATACAATTTTATCGACATAACATGCATAGATAGATTGATAACATCAGAAGCACCATAAAGAAACTTCTCACTTGCTTTCTCTCTCCAATACCTATTTCACCATCAAGAAAGTTTCCAAAAGTATCGATCATATATAAACCCATCTCACGGAGTGCGCAAGAAAAATCTGTGCAAATATCAAAATCATAGTTTGTGTTAAGGCAAGAATTGAAGGGTGCAAGGGTAGATAAAACACATTACAAAAATCCTTGCTTACAAGCTAGTCAGATGGAATCAACACCACCTAAATGTTAGGTGATTATGGTTGTACACACACATGTACACAGACACAAGGAGAACAAACTACTGGAAGAGGAAATGGATCCCTTCTAGAACCGAAAATTTTCAGCAGAAGTGTACAGAATGAGGAAACTATATATGAATATAAGATGATGAAAATAAAAGATCTTATCCATAACATATCGGATGATATAACAAGGGCATCTTCATGGTGTCATAGTCCAGGAGCCATGCTTACCAAATGCTGCAGCAGAAACCGTCTGGCCATGTGTCAGAAATCCTTCATATTTAGATTGTGTGATAGACAAAGCCTGCAGATGCAGCGTTGTTAGTTAATTTAACACGAATGAAGGGAAACTCCACCATAATGATAAATAAACTCTGACATATCATCATTTCAAATATCGTCAGATCTCCGTAAATGAAAAATGAATTGTGCCTATATAAGACTTTGACCCCAAAGCTAATTATGTTGCCAAAACCTCAACCTCTTACACTGAGGAACACAATTAAAGTCTATGTTCCGGAACGGAATTTTAAAGACATTTCTATCTCTTGGAACTTAATGAAAATGCGAATCAAAGATAGGATTGAGATATAACGCTTTTTGGTGAAAACGATTCTGACTCTTGACTATATTCACGCATCAGGAGAAGACATAAAAAAAGGAAGCATGATCACTGGATAATGATTACATTTACCAAACAACGAGAGAGTTGGCTAATTAATGGAGTCAGCTTCATTGAGTCACAAGAGCAATGCACTAATGCAATATAGTAAAGGAATAGGTTACAAATACACAGCTCTTGAGGGAGAAGTTCAATGAACATCTGAAATAAGACTGCTGCTGATGGAAGGAACCTCCAATGCAATGGAATAACATATACACAGGTTGCATATACACATATATCTATATACATACACACACACAAACACATATCACTCATATAAATGTGAGATGAACAGAAGTGTGCAAATATGCCTCTTTTGAAAGCAACGATCTAGTGATAGATAATTGATTCCCAGAAAAGAAATCACAAATGCATAAAGAACAAGTTATAGGCTGCAATAGTGAGGCTTTTGCAAAGACAATCCTCACACCTCGAATTTGACGCAAATATGAGGATTCAAGCAGCATACCTAAATATGATGTACAGTGTAACTATGCATCTTCTGAAAAACTATTGCCAATGATAGACAACTTGGCTCATTATAGAGAAATGAAGCTCTGATGCAAGAAAACCTAAGAGGTAAAGCTACTAATTTTCGAGACATAAGATCCACTAATCAGTAGATCCGAATCAGTAAAATGAAGGATGTATAGAGAGAGAGAGTGTGTGTGTGTGTGTGAATGCAAACAAGATAGAGCGACAACGTAAATGTCCATTGTCAGAGTAAAAGCTAAAAGGATTCAGCAGAAAATGGATTCTCTGACTATTCAACTCAGTACAGAAAACAAAAGCGGCAAGCAAAGCGAGAGAAAGAGAGAGAGAGAGAGGCAAGAGAGCACCTCGAATTGCTTGGCAAGCTCGTTATGCGTGATCTCCATTGCTTCTCCTGGTCGATCTAAAGAAGAATCCTTCTGTTTGGATCCGTGTTTGTTTATGGCCAGATCCCGGAACTTCCTGAACGGGGACTTCATCACTTCGAGCTCCCTAGTTCTTTTCACGATCCAAATCTATACAGCATCGGAAGCAAGGAGCTTCCCCCTCCTGGAGAATATGCTCGCCTCTTGTTGATCTGGTGTATACTAAAGGGGGAAGGGGGGGAGCTGGGGTCGAGGGAGGGATATGGAGCCCCAGAAGGACGGTTTTGGAAGTCGGGGAAGCGAAACGGGCAGAAGGGAAGGGGCGAGGTGGATCGTAGAGATGCTTGGCGTGCCTCGATCGATCTGCGTCCTTCACCAGCAGTAGGCCGAGCAGCGAATCGGAAAACAAAAGAAAGCGGATGGATGGAGCAAGGAAGAAGGACGCGTAACGCAGATAAATCTACCTATCCCTCTCGCGCGCGCTCTCGCTCTCTCTCGCTCTCTATCTATCTACATGTATACATACCTGAGAGAGACAATCCGACGAGGAAGACGAAGACGAAGACGAAGACGAAGACGAAAGCGATGGCGAAGGCGAGGAAGACGAGGAAGACGGGGACGACGAAGCCGACGACGCAGACGACGACGAAAGCGACGACGAGGAAGACGAAGACGGGCAAAGAAAATCCTCTCGTCTTCTGTCAGTCGCTCATTTCCTTCCATTTCATTTCATTTCATTTCAATTTCATTTCAATTTCATTTGCATTTCCATTTCATTACCATTTCATTTGCATTTCGTTCCATTCCAATTCCATTTCCATTTCATTTCCATTTCTTCTCATCTCTCATTTCATCTCTTTCAGAAGTACTAGAGTACAGTAGCAAATAATATGCCTTCATTGAGGAGCTGAACTCTGGAGTTTTGATTTCAAAGATCATGCTTTGAAAGATCATGTTTCAGATGCAAGCGCTGATCCCCCGCGCCGTATTATGTATGTAGATCGATGATGGGAATGCATCGCCGTAAACTCGGAATCGATAGTTTGGACATATGCATGGAACTGGCTTTCGTGCCCGAGTTCCTCGTGTTTCTTCCGTAGAAACCGATGCATCGATCGCGCCGTATTATGTAAGTAGATCGATGATGGGAATGCATTGCCGTAAACTCGGAATCGATAGTTTGGACATATGCATGGAACTGGCTTTCGTGCCTGACTTCCTCGTGTTTCTTCCGTAGAAACCGATGCATGCATCGCTGGCAAATATATACGCGCGCTTTGATCTCGAACCTCGAATCTCTAGTTTCATTGACCAACACCTTATCCATTGGGCCACATGACCATTCACCGAGGTCACGTAGCGATCGCATATGCAGCACTCCTCTCTGTGCGATCTTGTCGGCGACAATTCTTCATGTACCAAACCTCGTGCGCCGAAAACACGGCCGATGTTTCTCTTCCAGAACTTTGCTTTCTGGCGGCTATCGGAATCGAAAATCATGTTATCGGGTTTCTTCTTCTTCTTCTTTAGCTCGTAACTCGACGTTTTGTATTAAAACATCTCAACAGATACTCCTTCGAGCGTGATGTCGTGACGAGTTCAAACCTTTCAAAGGTGCTATTGACACTACATCACATAAACCTAAACTCCTCTTACGACGAATTCCCCCATAAAATATAATGGTAAAACATTTGCTAACCCAACCTCCCTTTTATCTTACATATATGGTTGAGATGCTCTAGAATGCTCATCGAATAAGAAACCATTACTAGGTTCCAACTATATCACATACCCAAGTACCAAAGATAATCAACTCAGGGGTTAAGGGATAATCGACTCCATCACAAAACATATATACATATGTATAATGTCTAAGCTCAGATGTAAAACACATCCGAAAATCCAAAGGGCAGATCAGACTAGAGTTGTAGGTACATCTACAATCTCGATATGGTACATCTACGATCTCGATATATATTTATATATATTATATATATGCACATATACCATCGGAAACCGATTGGATCCATCGAACCCGCTCCAATGATACGATCATACAAAATGTGGCCCCTTGCACCTCGGATCTCCATCTCCTCCTCCCCGGGACGAGAATGAGATCGATACGAATCGCTGGCTTGCGACGACAACGACGAAGCTGTGCAGAAACACCATGCCCTTCATTGGTGGCCACAGCTCGGGGCTGTGTAGTTGTTGAAGAAACGAGTAACACTGGCGATTCCCTCCGATGATGCGATCATTCAAAATTTCCATCTCCTTCCATGGGCGAGAATCAGATTGATCCGAATCGCCGGCTTAGCGGCGAAGAAACACCATGCCATGGTGACCATAGCCTGGCTTGGCTTTTTTGAAGAAACAAGAACGCGGGCCATTGATGAAAAATGGAGGGTTTAAGGCATTGTATATAGTGCATACCGAATCGACAATGTAGTAATTAATCGAAGGGACGAACCTGCGTGGTCCTTACATATGGAACGCCATGGGGATGTTATCGTCCACACGAGGGCCGATGCCATCCGCATCGCACCCCATTGCACCTGCTGTAGTGCTGGCCCCGAGAGCCGAGGAGCTGCTGCTGGTACTAGTGCTCGAGTGGTGCTGGAGGCCGAGCGTGAGCGTCACGCCACCTGCGTGTATTAACTGCTTGGCGCCGGCATAGTGCTGTTGCTGGTCTCGATGATGATGATGATGATGATGTTGATGCTCGATCTCCAGCGCATTAATTGCTTGGTGCTGTATAAATGGCCATGTTTGGCTGGTGGCACCGGTCATATACTGCCCATGATGCTCGCTCTCGCCCGATGATGCCGCCAGCTGCCTGTTCGTGCTCATCATCACAGCTTGTTGATTGTAAGCCGCATGGCCGCTAACATCTCTACCATATCCATCCACATGATCATGATGATGATGATGATGATGAAGAGGAGGAGGAGGAGGAGGAGGAGGAGGAGGAGGAGGATACCTTTGAAGCTTCGAAACTTCAATGCTGTTGTTGTTGGTGTTGGTGGTGGCGGTGGCGTTGTTGTTGAGCATTGCGCCTGATCCTTGTATCGACACATCGAGCTCTTGATGATGGAGTTCCATGATTTGGCTGCCGAATCCAGCCGGTTGTACACGCCGAGCCTCCAAGTCAACTGCGCTGGCCCTCACCCCGAACTCGGCACTACTATATAAAGGGTCGATGCCCGATGCCATCGCTTCTCCACCGGCTTGCTCGCGCCTTACCTTCGCACCAGCCACACTGTTGTTCCCCGATGGATCAGTTGATCCTAGCATCGATCCGTCGTGCTCTTGCCAAACTTGCGAAGCTTTCTTCTGATCTTCTTGGTACATTTCCTCCACCAGCGGTTTCCATAGTCTCACTCGCGCGTTGATGAACCAATTGGACACCTAATCATATACACCATGGATGGATGCATGACAACGGCAGCAAAGAGGCAATCTCAAATAACCAACAGCACAGCTAGGTCCCCAAACTCTCAGCAATATGGACACTTTAATTGCGGCCTGTTGCTATAAGGTCAATAAAATCTGATCAATTCAATGTGTCTCTTATTGATTGAAAGAGCTAATTGATCCAGAGTACAACAAAGTTCGGGATCCAATATAATGGTGGGATTACAATCAACCATACATTCCACAGCAGATTAAATCAAATGACAAGTTTGGTTCCTCACCTGGTTTCGGGTGAGCCCCGTCTGCCTCGCTAGAAGTACCTTCTCAGTGTCCTTAGGATACCTAGAGAAAATACAAAATCCATTCTCGTATTATTTTGTGCACCGGACCATAAAAACCATGCCTATCTATGCATGTACAAATTTTTCAATTGCATTGAACTCCTCAGATCACATAGCAAAGGAGTTTCTTTCGTAGAGGCTGCTGAACTATATGCATGCTGAGTCTCCAGTAGCTGATACCAGATAATCTGAGTTTAAGGACTACTTCGGTAAGTTTAATGGAGAACTACATTGTATGTCATAGTATCCACAATTTGTAGTACAAACTTAAGGTATGAACCAGGTGACCAAGTAGTGAGTAATAAGGTACATTATGGGAAACCCGAAGCAACCCTAAACCCCAATCAACTAGGCTGAGTTATAACCTAGAAACACTAACAATGCAATTTTGGCCAAAACGTTTCGTTGTCACAATTATGTTACATAATAAGACTTACGGGTGCAAGAAGTGGTCGAAGAGCCAAGCTCGAAGAACTGAGACAGATCGTTCGGGGAGACCCCTTTGTGGTCTCCATGGTTGGGAAGGGAAGATTGAACTGGTCGACTGATGCTGATATTGCTGCTGGGCAGCATGAGCTCTTTGTTCCCGGAACTGATGATCAAGCAGATGCAATCGCCTGCTCGGCCTGCCAATACCAGGATCTACGCTAGCATTGTTCCAATTATGAGCAATGTCATTAAAGAAGCTGTTGCTAGCACTACCAGCTGCTAGATGCCCCAAAACGCCATTATTTACAATACCCGGACCAAACCCACAGCTAGAGCCATTCATGCTGTCATGCTCCAATGCCTGTGGCTGAATCATCATCATCAGAGTACAAACCTGATGGGTGATAGATTCTCTGAGGGCATGAAAGCGCTGCTCAACGGCCTTCGCTGCCATGCCCTTGTATGGTGCCACCCCTCCAACAACCATATGCAAGGGATTCTTACTATATCTACCATCGCCATCATTCTCTCGTTCTGGTGCTTCGAACGGCAGTACCACCACCCGCATCTCTTCCTCAAAGATCCGGTACCTCTTATCGAGCTGCACCGCAGGAACCAAAATACAACAGGGCCGAAATCAGGGATTTCATGGTTAACAGCATCTTGAATCGAAGGTAAAGAAAATAGGATCTAAAAACCACACCGCCCGTTGTTTGGAACATTTCCAAGGTCTCTTCCAAATGTCTCAAAATAGCCATGACACCATCATATCAGATGGTGATCTCAGAGTACATACAACATTTCTCCTCTTCTTTCCCCTTACAACGACAGCATGAATGAAGGATGTGACTCACAGTTTGGAGGAGGTTCAAGCAGGGGATATCCTCTCTGAGAGTTCGAATGGATGCAGAGGATGCGCGAAGCTTGGATAGTAATACATGATGAAGTTTCACATGAGACGCGAGTGGGTCTCATAAATGCACAAGTTGTACACCATGAATGTCGTTTTAGTATCCAATGCATGGAAGTTTTTAGGTCAGCAGTTACATCTAAACGTTAGATATAATGCTACCCAAACACATTTGGCCGACAATGCTGGGGCATGACTGCATATTGAATGGAGATTAGAAATTTGATGTTGAATAAGGTACAATTTTGGTACGACACTGTTGACTATAGTATTTTCAGATTCGTAGGCTAAATAAATAGTGGACTACAGTAGGAAACCCTTCGTTTTGCATTAAAACGAGGATTTCTTTGCATCATAAAGAAATGAAAAAACATGATTCGGGTAGAACCACTAGAGTGCTTTCAAGTCTCAAGAAACCTGACGTTACCTTGAGTTTGAGGTGATTTTCATTCAGAAAACCACCGATCCCCCAACTTACCTTTGGATTATTATTCCACAACCATTTTTCAATCGGATTGTCAAGCATTTAAAAGCATTTGTTTGTATGAGGGCTCCAAAGCCATGTTCTGCACAGACTGTAATATAGTAGCAAAAGAAGTAAAGGGATAGTCCATCTCAACAGCAGTCAGAAGTACAGCTGCAGCGACTAGTGTTCTCTACTGGTTACATCTACATCTCTAAATGGATGTGGCAGTGGGTCACACGACCGTCTTAATTTGTGAGGCTTTGATCACATAATGCGAACGATGCTAGTTAATGGTTGATAGATCATATCATTTTCAAATCAACACTCTCCACCCATATGAATGGCTTCACAAAGTTTTTGTAAAGCTGGACTGATCAGGAGTCTGCTAGTTGCCTTTCCATATAATAGAAATAATGTACACCACTTATATTAACCCAAGTTGGTAATGCTTCAAGAAGAATTTCAACGACACTTCCCTAACCATTCATTTTTTAGATATGTGAAACCGTCACGGCCTTGCACATACAGACGGAACACTAACGCTTTTGGAACAAGATACGAGAAACTCATCATCGATTTAGCATCTTTAGCTCTCCGAATAGGGATGGATTTATTTATTTATCGTTAACCTACATACTCCCTACATAATGTTTTATTAGAAAAACCCTCAGCAGAAAACCCCGTCAGAATGAAGAAGCTCCTATGATCAGATGAGAAGAACAAGGAGGCAAGAGAAAGAATAAGAAAGGGTTCCTGGTTACTATTAACTTGCTTGAAATAGATGGGAGCTATGATTATTCATAACCAATTAAACTAATCAGCGTCACAATCACAACACTGGGTCCCAGCTAACTCCTTCCTCCTTGCTGGTCTTATACATAATAGAGGAATTCTAGGGGGGCAGCATTTAGGGACGTTTAGGCATAACACTTAACACATTGCAAAAGAACATTCTGATATAGAAACTTTTGGTACGGGTAGGCTTTCTAGCGCAGGAAACCAGTCCGTAAGCTAGAGGCCTAAACCGGCACATAAGCTAAACTTTTACAAAACAACATCGGAGGACCATACACTTCGGTAGTTTCCTTGAAGAATAGAGACCGGTTTGATGAACTCGGATCAAGATGTGAATGACATGTATTATGGGCATGTATCACCGATTAGTTCGATATAAAACACAATCTTTTCAATAATTTATAGATATCATTTCAGCATCAGCTCATAATATATCCCATGCAGTCAAATGCGACTAATAGTATATCCCATGCAGTCAAATGCGACTAATAGTATATCCCATGCAGTCAAATGCGACTATACATAGCGATCTCACATGCACCGTACTGTGTGTGGTTAAAAGCAAAACAGTCATATCATATGCAAACAGCTGAGCTCCTCCTACAGCTTAATCAGCTCTACCCCTGGACATTACGCAGTTAATTATTCTGGAGAATCAAGTAACTCATAATTATTGACACCTAACTTGAGCAACACATGAAGTAGTTAAAGCTGATCACTTGCCCTGTCTTGCCAATAACCTAATTAGATATACCCAGCAAGGCTGTCAAAATCCGTTTGGAGTTTGAATTCAAGTTTTCGTATAGATGAAAAAATATCAATTGGCATATCATTTATACATGTACTCATAAGGGTTTCTTATAAGACCAGCTTATACTACATTTCAATGTAACAGCCAATCAAGCAAATTTGCATCTTTGACAAATTTGATGATTAATCAATCGGACACATTGATCTGTTTGAATGATAATTAATAGTAGGTTTGTGCATGGGCACATTCGACTGCACTATATACATTACCTAGGTCATACTGTCAAACAACATCATTCTCGGATTGATATAGTCAAAATAAACTTAACCACATCAAAATCACCCAAACAGCCCAATTTTGCAACAAAGGCGAGAGTCACTAAGTACAATGCCCTGACATATCACGAAAACGAGTTACCATTAGGTTAATTGTAAATATATACTATGTATCATTATGGCGCTTATAATTCATATTACTGACAGACTAAGATTCGGTATATAGATCTGTTAATCATTCATTTAAATCTCCTACTGACTATAACTAGTGTTTAATGTGTGGGATTGATCTTCTTGTGATTATTAAGTTGTTCGATAAGATTGATCTCTTTATCAACGAGTTTAATTAGCATGGAATACCAAGACTGACCTTCCAATCTGTTCTATTACTCTTGTAAACACTAGCGTTCATTTTTCAATGACAATAATGAGCCTCAATGGTCTAGGGAAACCCATGGAAACCCATGGACCTCAATAATTGGCAGATGATTATCGCGGATATTTCACTCTTCTGATCACTCATTGCTGTCCACATGTTTGATATCGTTATTCTCTCTCCTGACGTGTGAGGATCAACCTTTGCGATGGTAGGAAAATGATTAGTTCTTTACTACTTGAAAAGTATTAATGCTGCTCTACTTCTCTTTATCAAGGAAGTTAGGGGTATTTTAGCAAACCTTACGTGAAGATTAAGGGTGTTTTGACGATAACAAATTAAAATTTTGGGATATTTATTGAATCGAGAGTTCATGTATGTTTATGGACGTACATTCCCTTGTTTAGATATTTTTGATGCATTAGAATCAGTTATGAACCCACAGGCTGATCACTGATGACCGATCATTACTTGATCATTTACAAATGTTTATCTATGATAGAGCAATCTGCAATATTTCTCAACAATCGAGCAAATCCGCCATAACTTATACTAAAACATATATTAAGCCATTGCCCTGAAGTTAAATGATGTAGTTACGTTGATTGCGGTACACTAGGAAATCATATAAAGAGCTGAAGTCAAGAGTAAGGCTTTACGTAAGCTCATCACCGTGAGGATACGAAATTCTTTGAAGAAGCTGACAAATATGCCAAATGTTTCTTTCTTCTCCAGTAATGCGTTAGTTATAAAAATTATACGATTTATGAGCCTTGTGCACAAGAGAAAAGGCTATGACTAAGCCTATACACATACATGCCTTTTGCATGGGAATTAGCATTAACAAACGCCACCTAATCGACCTGAGATTGTACCATACGATTGATAATCTTACTAAGCGTAAAGACAGGTACACCGTACATGAATCTTAAAGTCAAGGTAGAATAACGTGTTCCTGCAAGCATTGACTATATGCCACCTCCAACATTTTATTTATATATATAGTACAAACACACCCAATGCGCAGACACACACACATCTATATCTATATATACATATATATATACATACAGATATATAGATATATATGTTGGAAGCATTCAAAGCACTTGCGGCAGTGGCACTCGGAATTTGCAGGGCCCTCTACATAGCATACAGCTATTAAATGATCTAATATAGCATACCCGACGTTGTATATGAGCTATTGCGCGGCGAGTTGAAGACGAGAGAGAATACGTAAGTTTATCACAGGGAGTCTTCGAAGGCTTGCAAAATCTTTTCCAAGGTGTTGACAAATATATCTTTCTTCATAAAAAAAATACTATATAGGAGGTGGCTCTTGCCATGGCTACACATACATGCCGTTTTGCATGGGAATTAGCATATAACAAACACTCCCTAATCGACCTGAACTTATCCATTCGTTCTCTCTTACTAGACTTAATGATAGGTACAGAAATCTTAAAGCCGAGGTGGAATAACGTGTTCCCTCCAGGCATTGATGCTACGCTAGGTCTATACACACAAACACACTTGTCGGAAATTGGAATCATTCAAAACACTTGGCAGTACCTGAGCTCGGAATTGCATAGCATACATCTGTACAGACATAAACATAAGCATATGAAGCAGCTTCTAATTTGTACTAGCTTACTTGTACTCTTTAGGCAAGTCAATTTAGGCAACTCACTGAGTGTCAGTCTAAACAAAGAACACACAAAAAACAAAACTGGCTCGTGAATCTATGTGAGTGTGTGCGAAAACAGAAAGTATGTGTCTGTGACAAAACAGAAAAAGTATTGGGCAGCGATAAAACTGTATAGCCTCGCTGTTTACCTCCATCTCAGCCGATAAAAAAACTAAACTATGGCTTTCCTTCGTGTGTGTGTGTGTGTGTGTGTCGATCGATACATAGTCGCAAGCACAAGCATAGCATATCTACAAATCTCTTACATATTTGCGTGTGCCTGTATGCAGTTAATAGCTATGTATATGTGTGTGTGTGTCCTGAGAAGCCGCTTACCTAGTGCTACAGATCCAATCAAATTGCACGCAAACGGCAGGTAGCAGCTGTTGTATCATTTTTGTAGTTATACTATGTTCACACTGATTCCTAGGTGCTAAACATTTTTGTTATATTAAACAAAGACAGGAAGAAAGAGGTGTGTATGTGTGTGTGTGTGAGAGAGAGAGAGAGAGAAAATACACACCTCTTCAAGCATAATGGAGAGCTTCCTTCGCAACTGACCCCGATCAGCGTTCATATGACCCTGCAGCACGTTCGCGTTGCGTACAGAATTAGGTTCCGCAGTAGTAGCGAACATGGGCTGCTGATGGATGCTCATGATCGAGGTACAGACTCTGTCCGGTTGCTGTGCTTCCGCAGCTATTCGCATATAACTCCTGCTCACCTCTTCACCATTCCGCTCTGTGTCATTAGGATCGGGATTAGGGTCGGGGTCAGGTTGTGCTGGTTCTGCGGCGGCATCTTGTGTCAGTCCGCCGTACCATCTCATCGGCTTGCTTGCACTATCTTCACACGGCACCTGCAGCTGATGATCGCCGTCATTACCTATCTCGCCATCGTTAATCTTCTTCTTCGTGTTCTTCTTTTTCTTCTTCTTCTTCTTCTTCTTCCTCTTTTTCTTCTGCTTCTTCCGCTCGTCTGGCTCTGCATGATCATCAGAGATAGCACTTAATGTAATGACGAGATGTATTTTCCTATCAGTAAAACCGATCATCTTCTTCTTCTTCTTGGACTCACCATCCTCCACCATCGTTATATGCTCAGCATGACTGCTGGTACAGCTGCTGCTAGCGGCTCTGTAATTCAGTGCATTATGCCGATCTCCTCCTCCCTGATGTAAGAATTCATGGGACTTGTATGTTAGCTGTGCTGCCAGCTCCTTCAGTATCTGCTGTGTAGCTTTCAGGTACACAGAACTTCCTATGGCACGCCATGAAACCTCCCGGTCATGTCGCCCACCTGATACATCAGAAACAAAATTTGAGCCAATTTTATCTTGTGAATCATGAGCACACATATAAAATTGTGGCCGAAGCTCACATAACAATCAGGTAAGGCTGTAACAAATGAAGCATCAGATCCTATATATCAGCCGGGTAAATAACAAGCAAAATCATAGAAGAAATGCTCACATCTAACACAAATAACACAATACACCGTACCGACTTCTCTAGTTTTGCGTTTTATCAATAAGCAGCTCTAACACGAATATACCTGAGACTACTAGAGGAGCGTTGTGATGATGAAGATGAAAAGATTGGGGGGTAGTAGCCGAAGTGTTTGTGCTGTCAAAAGCGTTGCAAACTAGGTTACGATCATGAGTGAGGCCATGAGGATTTGGAGGATTGAGGCCGTTATCATTCTGAGATTGATGCTTGCCGTGGCCGGAATATTCATCTGGCTGCAGATGTGCTGAGGTCTTCTGTGCAGACAGAGATAGAGAAAGATCCCTCGTATGATAACGATGACCATCGCTAACATTACCATCACCACAACTAGAACCATCAGCATTGCCATAATTATTAGTATTACTATTGTTGCTGTTGTTACCGGTACCTCCAGCTTGAAAGCCCCCCAAGTAGTTCATATACTCATGCCTGACCTCAATATTCTGTTGATCTATAACCTGAATTTCTGGCGCTCCATGGCTAGAAGCAATTGTACCAACACTAATGTAACTATTCCCATGGATTTGGCTATCGATGATCCTACTCTGATGATTGTCTTGACTACTAGAAGTCATCTGAGTTTCTTCTTCCAGGCTTGGATTCACAGGTAGTTGCGGGGTAGGAACAGTGATACATTCATAATTAGCCATTGCAGCTTCCTGTTCCCGTCCATGATCATTGTAGTAGGAGTTGTTCAAGGATCTCATATGAGGATGAACTGCTGCCGGAATGTTGCAGTTAAAGCTGTTGCTGGCCGTCCTTGTAATGGTGCCATTAGAGTTCATAAAAGTAGTTGGCGGTGCTGTCTGACGTAGTGATGCTATATGATCATACCGAATACCAATAGCGTTTGCAGCTTCATCTCCATAATTATTAGCAGAATTGCAATAGCTATTGGCATGTGCGTGCTTTGATATGGAAGCCGGAGTGGGGCTGTTATCAATGTTGCTATTTTGCACAAGTAGATGAAAGGAGGGCGCCGTAATGGTCGCTGGATTGTTACCCACTACATTTAGCTGTTGCTTGGATCCCCTGTGCAAAAGGTGTAAGGGTGGATCGTTGGAGGTAATCATGATGGGATTACTGCCATATACTCCGCTACTTCTCTCTGGTTGAGCCGCTGGTTGGGAAAGATTGTGACCTGATGCACCAGCAGTACTGCACATGATGAAGGAGCTGGCGCTGGAGGACATGGCTGTGTGGCCCTGAGCATGGCCAAGAATATCTGAAGCTAAACCGCTGATATGAAAGGAAGGATTTGTACTCCTTATTCTAGTGCTTGCAACACCTGCAGAGTTCATTACATTTACGGCGCTATTGTTATCATTATAATTAGCAGTTGTGGTAGTAGAAGCAGTACTAGGCGGAGCTACTTGCTGATACTCATACTCGCAGAATCTGTTTGGAACAATGGAATTGCAAGCCATAGCATGATCTGCACGGTTAATTCTCGCTGTATATATTTGGTCAAAAGTACCGCTTCGGATTTGATTCTCATTTGTACGAGCTGGAAGTAATGCTTGCAACTGTTCGAACTGTATAAACTGGCTGCCAGCTATTCCATGATGATGGAGATGATGGCTATGATGATGCTGTTGCTGCTGTTGTTGCTGTTGTAGATGATGATGATGGTGATGATGATTATGAAAATGCTCCTGCTGCTGCTGATGGTCTTGGTTGAACGGTTTCCGCTCATCCATGACTCGTTCAGGAGTAAGAAGAAGTGGTTAAGAAAGAAATACAAGGATCCATTCCAGCAGCAGATTCAAGGGATGGATGCAGCGAAATGAAAGATATGGAAGCTGATGATGACGATGGTGAGCTCGATTCTAGCGCAACAGTGTGGTAGCCTAATCCCGCAGAAAAAACAGAATAATGGAAATGTTAGAATCACATTAAGCAAAGCAAAGAAACAAACAAGAGAGTAGAAAACATCTGAGCTACGGCCATCTATGTCCGTCTCTACAGTGTGTAAACGAAAACTCTGCTTTTTCTTGGCTTTCGAGTTCTCCAATGTAAGGCTGAGTACTATTCAGGACATACCATGCATCTACAGAGCCTACATTTAGGAAGAGCCTTCGATTTTGCTGCAGAGAAGAACAAGAACAAGAACAAGAAAATGGTGATGATAGTGATGATGAAGATGATAGTGGAGAAGAATATGAATCAGATGATAATGAAGAAGAAGCAGAAGACGATGACGATGGTGAAGAAGATGAATCAGATGATGATGATTATGAAGAAGAAGAATATGATGATGATGGTGGCGACGAGGATGATGACGACGGCGATGGTGAAGAAGAAGAAGAAGATTCGCACAGTTTGACAAGCTTTCTTCCTATCATATAACTAACATTTCGAGCAATACTGTTGCGTATTCTAGTCTCTAGTCATGATGATTCCCGACACACACTCCCCCTTTTCGCCTGTAAAGCCTTCGCTGTTTGTTTAATATGCTCAACAACAGCCTCCTATATGCATTTGTATCAGTAAGAAAATGCAAAAGGCTACTACTTTTATACTTCCGTGATGATCTTGGCCGCCGTTGCCTCTTCTTACAGCAACTAGCGCCAATTCCTGACTGTACTCCTAAAGCTTACTGTCTAGTTAGGGCTCAGTACTGCTTCAAAATCCACACTAGCATAGCATAAGTCTACATAGATCTCAGCTTCACATGCATGCCATGGATCAGATAGCTAATGCGTATGATACTATTAGTATCCTCCTTAAGCTTCCACCTTGACAAGGCATCGCACACTTGCCTGCGGATTCAACCACTGTATATGCACCTACAATCTTCCACTGTTATATTCTAGTGACCTCCTTCCTTCCCACTATCTGAAAGATTTGGAAACATCGCCATATCCTAATCTTCGGACTGTCTTCCGATTACTATTATATTTATTCTTATAACCATACCTACTACGGCTAGTTCTTCATCCGAGCTGATGGCTAAGATTCGAACTGGATTCCATTGGCAATGCCATGGCGACTTTGTCTCCTTTTCTTCCTTGTGTCTTCAGACGCTTCTGTACCTAGAGGGAAATTCAGGGAGATTGCACGCAACCATATTGCGCCATGTTGTCACAACATTGAGAGGGAAACATCTCTATAGGGGAAGATTTCATGAGGATGGCTATGGTGAAATTGGAAATCAGATCAAATCAGACAGTGAGAGAGAGGGGGGCGGAGGCTGAGGAGGAAATTAGTGGATGTTTCTTGCAGTAAAGCGATGGCGGAAGATATAGACACACACACACACACACACACATATATATATATATATTGACAGTCATGTGAAGGAAAAGGAGGGGCAGATATAATATGTATGCAGATCTAGCAGTAGCTCTCACGCAGATTCATACATATGTATATATATAAAGCTTGTCAATACAAGTGAAAGCTTACTAGGGTTTTTTACAGTCGCCTTGGAAGAAGCAGCAGCAGCAGAAGAAGAAGAAGAAGAAGAAGAAGAAGAAGAAGAGAGTGAAGCGAGCCACAGAAACACGGAGGGAGAATGAAGGAGCGAGAGGGAGGCATAGATACTCCAGCTGCATGACATTCTGATCATGAAAAGACCAGCGTTTTGCACGAACGATGGATCTGCAGAAGGTCAAGGTTGAGTGAAGGATGAGAGAAGGGACGGAAGGAAGGAAGGAAGGAAGGGGGGGGGGGGAGAGGTGGGATCAGTGAAAGCTGCTAAGGGACAGAAGGATCGGTCAGAGAAGCAGAAAAACCAGAAGAAGAAGAAGAAGAAGAAGAAGAAGAAGAAGAAGCAGAAGGGAAGGGGGGGGTAAACCCTAAACCTACGCGCGCCTACACACACACACACATGAACTTCTGAGAGCTTCTGAGCTTTTCATGAAGGAAGAAGAAAGACAGAGAAAGGGCATGGTGTGTTTGGCGTATCTTATCCAACAAGGCTTTCTCCATTCCTTAATTCTGCTCTGACAAGACCGCCATGGTTTCTTCCTCTTGCTGCTTCTTGCTTCTTGCTTCTTTCTTCTTGGTTCTTGCTTCTTTCTTCTTGCTTCTTGCTTCTTTTACTGCCTGCAATTCCTTCGCAGTTCGAGGTGGAGATGGCGATGGCGAGTGGGGGGGGGGGGGGAGCTCCGAGCGAGAAACCCTAGGCCTGCAGAATCAGCCAGAATTAGAAGATAATATTAAATCAAGGTAAAGAAAGCAGCAGCAGCAGAGATTGAAGAAGAGGGAAGAGGGGGGGAGTGATGTGATCTGCGCGCTGTACGGTTGTTGGTCGTCTTCATCGTCGTCGTCGTCGTCGTCTTCCTCCCGTCCTTTCCCCTTCCTTCTTTCCTTTCCATCTTCCTGCTACCTGCTTCCTTTTCCTTCTTCCACCTGCTTCCTTTCCTGCTTCTTTCCTGCTTCTTTCTTCCTTCTTTCCTTCTTCCTCCTGCTTTCTTTCCTGCTTCTTTCCTTCCTCCTCCTGCTTCTTTCTTCCTTCTTTCCTGCTTCCTCCTGCTTCTTTCCTGCTTCTTTCCTGCTTCTTTCTTCCTTCTTTCCTTCTTCCTCCTGCTTCTTTCCTTCTTCCTCCTGCTGCTTTCCTTCCTCCTCCTGCTGCTTTCCTTCTTCTTCTTCTTCTTCTTCTTCTTCTTCTTCCTTCCTGCTTCCTTTCTCTTCTCGGATCTTCTGCTCCATTTCTGCAGAGCTATGGCTTTCTGTGTCGGCTGCTGCGGAGAGAGAGAGAGAGAGAGAGAGAGAGAGAATGCAGCGAGAAAATTAAGGAATCTAAAAGGGGGCGGGGGAGAGGGGGGCCAGACAAGAAGGAGAAGGGACCGTACATACGTACGTACGTGCGCGCGCGCATACGTACGGAGATACGTATCCGTATGCGTGCCGCTCCCGCCCGTATGCGTACAGCGCGCGCGTGTACTGTATCGGCCAAAAAAAAAAAAACCAAAAAAAAAAAAAGCCAAAAACCCGACGAATGAGAGCAGCGTGCGATCTTCGCGAAATCTCTCCGGGATGTTGACAGCCAGCACAAAAATAAATTAACAACTAAATAAATAAACTAAACTGATAAGTTCTAATAATAATAAAATGAGTCCCTTTTCGATCTTTATTTTTTATTTCTCTCCCGGGAAAAAACAAAACGGAAAAGAGAAACGCAAAAAACGAAACAAAGAAAAAGAGCATGTGCTCTATATAATATGTTTTTTTAATATATATATATATATATATATAGGGAAAAAAAAATTTAACGCCTAACAAAATTGTAAATTACATTTTAACGCCTAGTTTTAAGATTAACGCGCAGTTGATTGATTAACACCAAATCAAGTAGCTGTGAATTCAATTAACATCAAATTAGACCATTGATTCAAGCTCAATCACTTGACTGCAACCAAATTAACGCGTTAGTCAATCGATTAGATTCTCGATCGCGATCAATTAGTGGGAAAAGCGATTAGGAATAAAATCGAGACGAGCAGAATTAATCGGGTGCCGATTTTTAGTGGAAGATAAGATCAGGCGTTAATTTGTAATTTTGTGATTTCAGTAGGCGTTAAAATGTAATCTATAATTTGGCCAGACGTTCTTTGGTTATTCTCCCATATATATATATATTATAATTATGGGAGGATTACCAAAAAAAAACACGCCTAACCAAATCTAGAATTACATTTTAAGGGCTTACACAGATCAGAAATTACAAAATTAACGCTTAATCTTATCTTCCACCGAGGAAAACTACCGCCCAGATTTAATTCCGCGAGTATTGATTTTATTCCTGATCGCTCTCCACTGATCGATCCTAAATCGATTACTCCCTTAACCCACGCGGATTAACAAAATGCCGGTGATTTAATCCTCGGGACTAATCAATCGAGTAACGCGTTTGGTTTTAAAAACCAGACGTGTAATCTCTAATCTCTAGTTTCGGGTCAGGCATTAAAACGTAATTTATAGCTTTGTTAGATCTTCTTCTGATAATTAATTCTCCCTATAATTATATGCATATATGATTATGCATATACAGCAGCATGCTATGTAATTATTTATGTTCCATGTTGTCTATTAAACATATACATATACATATTTATATATTATGGCATAATAATGCTCGTATTATTATTAAATCAATTCCTGTTTTTGTTTTTCCCCACAGAACCGCACCGTACAGAACATACAACACTCGCACAAATGAGAGGCTAACACACGTATTCCTGTTTTCTTCGCTTTTTTCTTTTTTGTTCCTTTTCTTTTCTCCTTCCCCTTTTTCCAAAGCCCTAGAGTCCTTCCTATGTTTTGCAGCATTTGTTTATATTTTCTGTCACATTTTTTTCTATCTAGTTCTGTTCTATTTGCTGTTTCACATTTTTCTATATATAGATATTTGTTCTCTCTCGATATATATATATATATAATATAATATAATACATATATATGTATATATATTTCTAATAATTCACATAATACATTTTCATATGTAGTTTTTCATGTCTGTCTAATATATATGAATATATATATATATATATGTTTTTATATTATATATATTCTCTTTCACTCTCTCTCTCTCTAAATAAATGTGTCTCTAATTTGTTTTTTGGGTGGGGGCAGGGCTTTTCTTTTCTTTTCCTTTTCTTTTTTTTTTTCCTTCTTGTTCTATTTTTCGCCCTCCATCAAACAGATATAATTGTGTTTGTTCCTCTTTTGTTTTATTTTCTTTCTTTCTTTTACGCACGCGTTTTTCTCTCCGTTTTTTATTTTTTATTATTATTTTGTTGTTTCTCTTTTGTTGTTTTTCGGTTTTTCCTGTTTGGTTTTTTTATTTATAAGCTTTCACACTTGTCTCCCTGTTCTGTCCGGACAAAACGCACGAACGGTAGCAGCCATCGTATACATGGATGATGCGGATGCTGGTGAGATGATGATGATGGTGGTGGTGGTGATGGTGATGATGGTAGTGGCGGTGGTGAGGATGATGATGATGATGATGCTGATGATGATGATGCTGATGGTGGTGATGATGATGATGGTCGTGATGATCGTGATGATCGTGATGGTGATGATGGTGATGATGGTGGCACTGGTGATGATGTTGTTATTGATGGTGATGATTATGGCGATGGCAATGGCATGATGATGTTGTTGATGGTGGTGGCTGTGGTGATGATGATGATGATGATGGTCGCAATGGTGATGATGATGTTGTTGATGTGATGGCGATGGTGATGGCAGTGGCGATGATGTTGATGGTGATGGCGGTGGCAATGATGATGATGTTGATGATGGTGGCTGTGGTGATGGTGATGATGGTGGCCTTGTTGTTGTTGATGATGATGAGCAGAAGGATGATGATGATGGTGGTGGTGGTGGTGGTCTTGTTGTTGATGTTGAGGAGAAGGATGATGATGATGGTGATGCTGGTGGCAGCGGTGAAAGATGATGGTGACGACGGTGATGATGGTGATGCTGTTGCTGTTGATTATGGTGATGTTGTTGATGGTGATTATGGTGATGTTGTTGATGCTTATTATGGTCCCTGCTAATGATGATTATGGTCCACGCTGCTGCTGCTGATGACGATGATCCATTCGTTCAATGGCGTCGATGGAACCGATCGACAGAGATACAGCAGATCGCTGCAAAACTTCCACGCTTTAATCCTGCTCTTAGAAAACCATTCAAATTAGCCGTATACATCATAAACTCTTCTGATTTCGTTCATTCGAACTGGGAATCAGACGGAGCGCATCGGGCGTTCGATTGGGGCACGGATGGGGGAAGCGATGGATCGAAAACAAAAACTGCAGAGAGGACCCATTAATGGCAGACGGATTTTCCGCTCAGCAGGGAACAGCTACGACAAAATCGTTCTGGTTGACTTCAACGTTCAACGCTCTCTCCGACTGTTTTTTTTGTTTTTGCAGAGCCGCAGAAACGAACGTAAAAAGAGACAAAAAAAAGCCGTATGTTTTTTTTCACTTACTCGCTCCTCGGAAACGCGGTCCACATCGACGTGAATTGTATTATGTACGGGCGGGATTTTTTCACAGCGCTTCGCTCGGCTCCAAAAAGAAATTTTTTTACCGTCGTCGATCCGACGGTTGGCATTCGCAACGTGGTCTTGTTATCGGCAGAATCTTCCTCTTTTGCTTGACACATACATGCATCGCATCGATCGATCGATGCATTTGTGTTCTCCCCTTGATCATTCAGCGCATTGAAACACGGTTTTTCTGATCATATACCAGCTGGATATGGCATCGCATCGATCGATCGATGCATTTGTGTTCTCCCTTTGATCATTCAGCACATTGAAACACGGTTTTTCTGATCATATACCAGCTGGATATGGCATCGCATCGATCGATCGATGCATCTGTGTTCTCCCCTTGATCATTCAGCGCATTGAAACGCGGTTTTTCTGATCGTATACCAGCTGGATACGGCATCGCATCGATCGATCGATGCATTTGTGTTCTCCCTTTGATCATTCAGCACATTGAAACACAGTTCTTCTGATCATATACCAGCTGGATATGGCATCGATCGATCGACCGATGCTGCTGATTTCATTATCGTTCAGCATATTGTTTTAACACCAATCAGCTGTTCTTCTCATTCAATCCGCGATCCACGATTCGCATGAGATCGTTAGAGCTTTTGCCGATTAAATAGGCAGAAATCAGAAAGGAAATCAGTTGACATGTCAAAAAAAAAAAAAAGTCTTCGGGGGGCCTGACAAATGTATTTCTCAATGCTCATTAAGATCACAGACATGGCATGCATTGCACTGTTGTCTGCTCACTGTGGTTCCCCATTCAGGGTTTTGACCCCACTGCCCTTTGAAATTTCAATCAATGGTTTCACTGTGGTTCCATTGATGGTTTTCGATCCACTGCTTTTGAAAATTTCAATCAAATGCTCTATTCAGTATCGTCACCTTCGAGGCATTCGATCGGTGAAACATAACTTGTATTTCACAATTTCCACCGCTTGCTTTTAAACATGGGCATTTCCTGATTTTGCCCAGCTCCAGTTCATGCAAGTTCCTTTGCGGTTCCACTGCCTTTTGAAATTTCAATCAATGGTTCACTATGGTTCCCTTGATGGTTTTCGATCCACTGCTTTTGAAATTTTCAATCAAATACTCTACTCGGCGTCGTCTTTCACAATTTCCACAGCTTGCTTTTAAACATGGGCATTTCCTGATTTTGCCCAGCTCCATTTCATGCAAGTTCCTTTGCGATTCCACTGCCCTTTGAAATTTCAATCAATGGTTTCACTGTGGTTCCATTGATGGTTTCCGATCCACTGCTTCTGAAATCTCGAGCAAATACTCGGTGATGTCACCCCCGAGGCATTCGATCGGTGAACATAACTCATATTTGACTGACGATTTCCACAGCGTGGTTTTAAACATGGGCGTTTCCTGATTTTGCCCACCTCCATTTCATACAAGTTCCTTTCCAATTCCGCTGCTTCTTGAAATTTCAATCAATGTTCACTGTAATTCCATTGATGGCTTTTCGATCCATTGCTTTTGAAATTGCTTCTTGAAATTTCAATCAATGTTCACTGTAATTCCATTGATGCCTTTTCGATCCATTGCTTTTGAAATTGCTTCCTGAAATTTCAATCAATGTTCACTGTAATTCCATTGATGGCTTTTCGATCCATTGCTTCTGAAATTTCAATCAAATACTCGGCAGCATCACCCTCTGGAGGCATTCAATCGGTAAACATCACTCATATTTGACAATTTCCACATCTTGGTTTCAAACATGGGCATTTCCTGATTTTGCCCAGCTCCATTTCATTCAAGTTCCTTTCCGATTCCAGTGCCAGTTTAAGGCACACATACTAGTGTTTCTTCCCTAGCAGAGAGAGAAAGAGAAAGAGAGAGAGAGAGAGAGAGAGAGAGAGAGAGAGAGCTCTTGCCTTTTACAGCCGTGAGAAGGATGATGACACTGCTCTGAGATTTCGCTGAATGGTTTGATATCGATTACCGGTAAGATGCATACCACCAGTAGAAGACATCTTTTAGACAGCAAAAAGAGGGATTGGGGTTCGATGATTTCTAAGGAAAGACTGGTAGAAAACGCTTCCGTCTTTGATGCCTTGACACTGAGCAAAGCCTTTGATACAATATACATCTCTCTCTCAGCTTTCAAAAGTCTACACTTCGGCACTTCTTTATGCGCTTTACAAGATGGCTCGATCTATACGCTTCGCAGAGGGGAATCTCACACACATGCTAATCGATCATGCGATAACCATCAGCTGCATCATCATGGGCCGTTTGGAGGTGCCGGAAGAAGCCCTCCTCTTTTCACCATCTCATATATGGTAATGGCAGAAAGTACCTTCACATCTGCCGTCATTCGCCACAATGTGTTGTAAGGAACCACATTCACTTTAATAAACTCGCCATGGTCTCGAAGCCCTGTGCTCTGCCCTTGGAGAGAGTCGATGACCTACAAAGAACCATCATGAAAACAAGTCTTGAGCTTTTTACACAAACCTGATAATTATCTACCATATCTCTGTACTGAAATTTTCACTTTGCATTCTTCACATCATGTACACATTTGCCAAATCCTCGTTGACAGCAGTTGTGTGTGTACAATGCAAACAATTCAAAATCTTCAGAATTGTTTACAATGTGCAACATAACTGGTTCACATTTTTTCTAGCTACCGAGATATACACATGGCCAATCTTCAAAGCACACTTGCATGTTACCTCTTGTTTTACGTGGCTCCTGTAAAGCATTAAAGTAATCCCCTCATCACATCCGCCCTGTTAACAAAACCATTCGATTAGAGCAATTGCTCTTGCTATTACTCAGCTAATCTACTCTTTGATGCTATCTTAATCAATGGAAAAGGACTTCGCCTTGTCCGATTTACCGGAGAAGGGAGGATCTTCCTCCCGGTAGACTCGTCAAGAAACTCGGTGAGATTCACGAGATCAGATGCTTTTATACGTATTCCGGTCTCCTCCTCAACCTGTTCACAATAGCGTGAAAATAGCAGTCCATGAATAGCGAACAAGGTTTGGCATTTCAAAGCCAATGAAGCACAGACATCTCTTTTTAGCTTTAATGGAAATGTTTGATCCAATTGGGGTACCCAATGGCAGTAGAGTACCAAATACGTTCAGTTCTTCCTAGGTTTCTCGATCACCCTCTCGCTCGATAGATCATCGATAACGAGCATGTAAATTTATACTCTACAAAACTTCCGGAATAGTAAGGGATTCAAAAGAATTAACTACCTCACGCGCCGCAGTTCCAATAAAGTCCCCAACATCATCATCCAACATGCCTGCAGGCAGCTCAAGAAGTACACGCCCCACTGGAACTCTGGCCTGTGAAGTAAGCATACCCAAAAACTCTTCAGGAATACCAAAGGGAAGGAAATGAAGGGATGTGTAGTGGGCATACTTCACACCGACCTGTTCAGTCAGAACTGCGTATGTCCCTCCCTCAGATTCTAGCAACATAAGAATGGACACTGCTCCACCGCGTGCAAAAACAATGCCCGGAAGCTGCAATGTTTCAAATAAACGTCTTTCTGCACTAACCAGAAAAAAACTATTTTTTTGTATTCATCTATCAACACCATGATGTGCCATGCCCCCACCGATTTCCCAGTTGCATCATCGACCACATCTGCTTTGAATTTCACGAAACCAACCCGCTGTCCAAACATGTCAACATTTTGAATCGTGACTCCCTTCAAAGAACAGGATGCTCCACCTTCTTCAATTGGTTTCAAGATCCCTCTTTCACTCTTCAGATTCGTCAGCCACTGCTTGAATGGTGTCGAATCGATTGCTCTCCTGTGATTGAGCGAGAATATGATCTTTCAACTAATATTCAAACATTATGTAAAGGAAAACATGGAGTGTTGTTGAGAACATATAGCAGCAATACAGAATATCGAGGTGAAACATAGTGAAATTTGTTCCTTAAGTTGTCCCTTGAGGCAGAGGATAAAATAAACAAACTTTGCATATTTGCTTGTACATGTTTACTTTGTGATGGCAGAATCGCCTTCCCGAACACTGTTTCCGGCACATTAGATCAACTTTGAGAGGATTGCATCGCCGGGTATCAGAAAAACTAGATCATAGTTTGAAGAAATCTAGGCCAATTTTACTACTTTGGCCGAATGCATCAGGTCATCGACGACTTTATATACGTACCAAGAATAAATCACCGATGATCTTGGTGATGCAATCCTCATGGTGTGACTTGAGCCTCGACAGATCCGTACTAAGACACGATATCATTGTATACCCACGATGTCCAATCGAATGCAGCAGCGAGGAGAGCTAAGAATGAATCAAAGATGGAAGAGACCTCTACCTTACGTCGACATCTGTTACCCCAGGTGCACCGACAACATCCACCCAAGATCCTGCAATTTCGACCTTGATCGGCCTACCGCGATCGGAGTAATCACCGTTGAGCTGGTTCTGACCAGAACAAGCCACCGTGCAAACAGGCCGCGGGCCAGCGGTAGAGGCTTGCTTGGAGCC
Source organism: Azolla pinnata (assembly GCA_037176905.1). Classification (NCBI taxonomy): domain Eukaryota; kingdom Viridiplantae; phylum Streptophyta; class Polypodiopsida; order Salviniales; family Salviniaceae; genus Azolla; species Azolla pinnata. Next base: position 54,314 of record JBBBWG010005558.1, read on the forward strand.
CATCATCGAGTGCCTTCCTGAGAACATGCAAACGAAGCCCTGCAATAAGCCTATGCGTTTTAGGGCTGTTTCTGCGACCCGAGGCTGTTGATGACATGAACGGCTCTTTGTCAAGTCTGTGCTGTGCTTTTCTAGCTATGGCTAGGGTTCGTCTGTTAGGGTTTACCTCTGGTTTGGCGAGCTCCTTCCGGATGGAGAGGGCGAGCCTCCAAGGGGAAAGCAGCACTCTGGCCATGGCTCACGAGAAGCACATGAAGAAGAAAAAGAAGAAGAAGAAGAAGAATGAATCAATGAATGAAACGTGGCAATGCCCTGCTTTTAGGGTTTTGGGCGCAATGCCCTGTTTTTAGGGTTTTGGGCGCAATGCCCTGCTTTTAGGGTTTTGGGCGCAATGCCCTGTTTTTAGGGTTTCGGGTGCAATGCCCTGTTTCTAGGGTTTAGGGAGCAATGCCCTGTTTCTAGGGTTTAGGGAGCAATGCCCTGTTTCTAGGGTTTAGGGAGCAATGCCCTGTTT